>JAUKWC010044388.1:0-10945 GCA_032356245.1 Endocladia muricata | reverse complement strand
CTGTTTGTGCACACAACCATACAATTCAGGTGACGCTGCAGGAACATCCACATGGAGTAGTCGAATGGGGTCAATGATGCAGGGTACGAGCTCTCAGGTACAATCTCGTCGATTCGGCCAATGACCTTCCAAGGCTTCGTACAAATGAAGCCATTCATTTCCAGCGTGACTTCGGCACGAGCTCACACTGTACGATTGACCTCAACAACCAGGCCAGATGCATCTTCGCTTGTGCTCCTTGTGACATCGTGACCCTCTCCATCCATGGGTGTGACACGGTCGATGTCAACAACCGATTCGGAACTGCCTGATTGATTTCCTAATTGCTCAGAGGTTGGAGGACCAATTGGGATTCCTGTTTCAGCGTCGTTTTCAGGACTCTCTGCTCTCTTCATGTTTGCCAGTCGCAGTGACATGACCTCCATACCATCGGCAAGCTCCCAGCTGACATTGACATCAGTAACATTTCTGCCGTGTACTTTGGACTTCTTGGCATCTCTGACGGTTCCAGAGACTTTCTTGAACTTCCAGTTGGCACCATACACCCGCCGACACTTGGATTCGGAGGTTACAAGGTGAGCGCGAGTATAAACTCGCGAACCAACAATACGACGGGGGTCCGAAGTGGGAGACATGGTTTTTGAAAATTGAGGACTCTTCGGGATATTCGGTGGAATTTTCGCTCGTGCTGTCGGCGAAGTTGAACAGCTCTAGCCTGTCCGAACTGCCAATACTGTGGGGCGTCGCTTTGGCAAAAAGAAGAAGTTCAAAAAAAATCCTAATGATTTTATATTTCGACTTGAAAGTTGGCCTTATATAAGGCAACTTGGCATCATATGAAGCCAAATGTCCAACAGGCACTAGCGCAGGTTCACGGATGGTGCAAAAGCTGCTGTTCGAAACTGGCTTCCTCAGCTTCGGCAGCCGACAGAGCTCGGATTTCTGCAGACCAGCTGTCTAACATCGACCACTTCGCCAACGGTGGTGTGGTAAGAATGAGTAGGAGTCAATACTCTGTATCGGACCCAGAGGAAATTGAGGAGTTCTCTCGGGGATTACAGGGTCATCGGCGGTCACGAACTTTCATAACCCTGAAAAGGATCGATGACTGCCGCGGGTGGTGATAAAATTGCTCTGGAGCATGCTCTGTCAGGCGTGAGAGTGCACAGTCTCTCTCAGGGGTGCGGTTAACTACCGTAGAGGTAGCTGTACTCCAAAGTCTAAGAACTTGCGACTGGTGAGCAAGCCCGCAGTTAATCGGAGATCAAACACAAAAGATTACCGATCCGATTGGGAGGTAGTTAGATTTCTTTGGAAGGTGGGCATGCGCTCAAAGCATAGGCCTACGGCTCGCGCTACTCACTAACGCTCAGTAGCAGTCAGATGAAATTAACCTCCGAGCTTGAGTTCATAAATCCCAAGGACGAAGGAGCCGACAAGGAGGTGATCCCCGACGCTGGGGGCGTGAGTCCCAACGATGGCTGGTGTTCGCATCTTCGCGCTACAGGCGACGTCGGATGACGACTGTCAGCGTGTCGCAACACAAAACGGAGAATTGTTTTCGGAGAATGGTTAGCTACACCTTCTAACGGGGACGGTCGCGTCTGTGTGCCGGCTTTCGACCGGATCGCAAGCAGTTAATCACGGTGAAGCGAGGGCGGCTGAGTCAAAGAAGGAATGGAGCTTTTCACACCGACTAATAATAGGCCACCACAAGGCTAGCTGGTATTTTGCATGCATACTTAGTCCTGCAAGTACTATATATACTAAGTCTTCAATCGGTGCCAGGAATTGGCACCGACTCTAAAAAGGTTTAGAGGTCCAGTTCAGTGTTTGGGTCCATTACTATCTCGGGCCCAAGTTGGAATAAATTCAAATAATCAAAATAATCAAAGTGGTTCGTAATATATCAAAAGAGTTAAAGAATTGAATTGTCGCACTACGACTGGTCGACGCGCGATGCATAGTCTACGTCGTTCTGTACTCGTCCCCGGCGGCTTCCTGAAACTTAAGCGAAGCTCATTTGGATACAGGTGTCCCCAAGCTCCAGTGCGGTACACACACGGCAGTACGCCACGCAGTACAACTACACCAAGGACTCCTACAGGCGTTACCTAGTATGCCGTCTATAATTACTACACTGGAGCCTCGAAAACTACAGTATAGTAACTAGTGTTACTAGACCTGGACTTCTAGTCAGTAGAAGTCCGATTATAGTAACATTACATCGTGAAATTCACCTGTCGGAAGTCTGGGTGCAGTACTAGTAGACCCGGACATCTACTCAGTGCAAGTTCGAATATAGACACACTAGATCCGAACTTCCACCTGGTGGAAGTCCGGGTGTATTAATATTGTATTTACAGTTGCAAATTATCTAGCTAACTAGGGTTCTTCCTAGACCTCATACTGCATCTGGTCGACATCCGCATCCATTTCCGTAAACACGGACGGCGATGCAATCAACACGAAATGATGGCAACTTCTTGTCGTTTATGATGCTGCTCAACAGTATAGGACGATTTCTTAGCTGGGTCTCGGCACCACAATGAAAATATCGGAAAGTCAGAAGATATCGGCTTTGGCTGCTATCCAGAAATACACGTTTTAAATTTCTCTGTCTGCTTGCACCGCTGCATGGCTTATATGACACAGTGGAGATATTCTCGTGAAATAACCGAAACGGCACAATGATGCAGGAGAGAGGCCCCCATATGCAACTTTGCCGATTTGACCAACGACCTTCCAAAGCTCTGTACAGATAGAGCAATTCGTTGTTAATGACATGTCGGCATGATTTCACGCTATACGATTGGCTTCAATGGCAGGCCCAGATGCATCTTCATTTCTAATCCAAGTGATACCATGACTTTCTCTGTTCATCAGTTTGACGAGACGAATACTAACAACTACTTCAGGTTTGCTGGGCTGATGCCCCAATTGCTCAGAACTCTGATGAGAAAATAAACTTTTCATTTTAGTTTTGTTCCTCAGTTCCTCTTCATTTTCAGCTCTTATTAGTCGCAGTGACATAAACTTGACACCGTCAACAGGCCCCCAGCTGAAGTGGACATTAGTGATACATCTACCCTTGATTTCAAACTTACTGGCGTATTTGACCGTTCCTCACACTCTTACTATTCCAGATGGGACCATACGTTTATTAGCACTTTAATTAAAAGGTTACAAGCAAACGCGAGTATGAATTCGCGATCCGGCAATGTAACGAAGGTTGGAAGTAAAAGACATAGTTTTGGAAATTAGGGGCCCGCAAAGATTTCGGGTGGATTTTGAATTTCTTCTGCCATTGAAGTTGGACAACTCTACAGTACCCTGTCCGAACTGTCAACACTACGGGACGTCGCTTGGGCAAAGAGAAGAAGTTTAAAATATTCGCAATGATTTAACATTTCGACTGAACAGGTGGCCTCATATGAGGCTAAATTTCGCAAAGATATTAAAGGATCAAGGAGACGTCCACTTTCACTGTTCTTCATATCTATTTGAACATCTTCAAGTACTCTATTCGGGCAGAGTGGAGCTGTAAAACAACTCAGACAACTTTTTGCGCAGTCAGAGTTTTAGTGCAACGGAGTAGGCTACCCTTTGTTTCGATATCATAGGAGGGGGTCAAGCTAATTACACATACCACAACTAGCATATTCACTAATCGTATTATATAAACATTATATACTTTTTCGGCGGTCAGTTGGCCTCATATGAGGCAAAATCCAATGTCCAATAGACACTTGTGTATACTGTACCGGGCACTTACCTCACTTGAGGTCGGTAGTTTGCCTCATGTTAGACAGAGTTGTTCAAAATCGCAATGAAAAGTTAGTTTCTTAAATGTTTTCCTGTTTATTTTCGAATATTGCTGGACTTTTCTTGCGCTCTTCAGAAAATGTTTCATTCACAGTGTCTTCCGTCAACCAAAGCTATATCACTAAATTACGGGGAGCTCCCAAACTGGTGTCGATGGACATAAGGGATGGAGGTAATGGTGTAGCCGGAACAGCACTATGAGAAAGTTGTGAAGAAAGTTTTTAATCGATATCTCAACAGGAGCTGTTGTAATGAAAGCCTTTCTTTCTGCAAGGATGATTAACTTGAGTCGAAATATGTTTGTTCTTCAAAACGTTGACTTTACCAGGCTTCTACGTGGGGGAACAAACATACTTGTGCAAGCTGACGGCCCAGGGATTTTAGGAACTTACTGAATAAGTTGCACCAATTTCCGCCTTATCAAAGTTGGATAGTGCAGTAGACATGAGCGATAAAGTCCTAGACACTGCAAAGACTGGAGAACTTTAAAGGGCTAACGATCAGTGAATCAACGAGTCATACATCTGGAGCGCGAATACCTCAGTGAACAACAAAGGTCTGTTCGATTTCAGAAATTGTATAATACGTCGGGTCTTGTTTGAGCCCCCCTTCTGGAGCTGCTGCTACCAACTCCCAATTTGTGAAGTTGTAGATGGCGGGGCACTCTATCTCACAACGGCACGTCGCTTTTAAGGAGTCTAATCCTTCATAGAAGGCGTTTTTACTTATCCTTCGGAAACAATAGCGACCACCCGGATAGTCAATTGAAGGTACGACGTCACCATTGCTTTTGACAAGGGTAATGCATTCTGCCCAAGAAGCATGCTTGCAATACTGCAGCTTCAATGGACGGCACGGATAAACTTTAGACATTGAACATCAAAAGGTCGCATAATGGTAACCAGAAGAACATGCTGTATTTTCCAAAATTCAGTACGTACCGAGCACCGGAACCCATTAGGGAAGAGACAAATAGGGAGCTCGTGAATGTCCTCAGTAGTACCATCTGACGTCATACTTGCAAAACTGTCCGCAAGTCCGCAGATCACATTTGACAGGCGCGAACAGAACATGAAACTGACTCAAAGACTAAATAGTGCGATTTCGAAGCGGTATTGCGTCCGCAGCACACGGAAAAAGTTTCCCGTGGAGGAGGAATGTATGTATTGTGGAGCTGTGCAATGTCACAAAACCCTTATGCCGAGGGGAGGAAAAGAGACGCTCTTATCAACGTCAAGGTGTAACCCTGCAAGATAGCAGTACATAGACCGCCTCAACATCGCAGGGGACCGTGGAAAGATTACGTCGGTTGGGGTTTGTCATTATGACCGCAATCGCCGCCACTGCTCTCTGGCCTGCTCCCTAGGACCCAACCATTGTGTAGAGCGAGAAAGGTTGAAAGAAAAGTTTCTCTCGAGCCACCGATATACCACCAATGCCAAACATTGCGCCTTGCGCTGATCGCTCGCAGCAAACGAGCAGAGCCATCAATTTGGATTCCCGGTAGCTGCATGCGCCTCACGGGCCAAGGGCGCGTACGGCAACACGAGAGAGAGTCGACCGATAAGCGCATGCTTAGAGCACTAGGCGCAAGTTTCTGTTGCACGCAACATGTGGCACAAGGCGGTGTAGAACGGGAGTACCCAGCCAGCAGTGGCGGAAGAGGTGGGGCTAGCAAAGCGGGCGCGAACGCAGGAGAAATATGAGGTTAGAGTTGTTGTCGTGAGGAACTAATGAATAACGTGAAATGCACGTACGGATTGGCATGAGATGGAAGGGAGCGAGAGGCCCAGAGATTACAGGCTGCGTGCGGTGATACTTCGAGAAATGGTTGGACGGAGGCGGTTGTGCTCACAATGAGGTGGCGCATCAAAAGAAAGGTAATTTTGTTTTCTCTTTTTTTCTCCCAAGTCATGTGCGGCAATGAGGACTGTCGCAAAGAGAAAACAAAGCAGTAGTGAGCTATGTGTGTCCACTCGCGATTCACAACCCTCTTCCGCTCTCCCGCTCAAAGAAACACCACTTTGCTCCGCTCTCCCGCTTAAAGAAACACCACTTTGCTCCGCTCTCCTCCGCCCGTGCTGCTCAACTGCACCGCCAGACCCACACCGTGCAAGCAGCTCGACCGACAAGTTCGGTCTGTCTTTCTTCGACTGAGCGTATCAGTCGGAGCACTACCGTGCCTTGCGGTAGCGCTCCTCTACCTACCACCAGTGCGCGCATTTTCTCGAAGCAATTGGTAGTGCATTGCGGCTGCTTTTCGCTGCAAATCACCGTCCCTTGTCTCACCGCGCGCGCGCGCGCGCCCACAATGCCTCTCGATGGCAGCGCCCCGATACGACTGGAGAACGACGTGCAGATGCGGTGGTCGATTGCGTTTGCGGCTGCCCTGATGAACGCATTGCAGTCTGGTGGCTTCTTTTTTACTCCCACGACGCTCATGCCCAAAATCGTGGCCGACTTTTCCATTCCTATGTCTCTCTCAACAGTGCCCATTGCCGTTGGTAAGATCGCCTACGTGCTGCTGCTCATCCCCGGCGGCATCATGGTCGACCAGTACGGCCCACGTCTATGCGTATTGGGCGGCATCTTCGGCCTTGCCGTCATTATAACGCTCTATGCGATGTTCGTCTCGTCGTTTTCCGTCCTGCTCGCGGCGCATGTGGCCCTCGCAACCGTGGCGAGCGTGAGTGGCGTGCCGGTGTACTCGCTGTTCATCGCGCAGTGGTTTGAAGGGGGGATTGGGTTGGCAATGGGGCTTGTACTGGCGGGCTACTCCGCGGCGGGGACGGCAGTACCGATGTTACTCGGGCCAATTGCGGCGACGTTTGGATGGAGAGCGGCGATGGGGTGTATCTGCGGGTTGCTCTGGGTGGTGGGCTTGCCCGTGGCCTACTTTTTCTTGCACGAGCTGCACCCGGAGGATGAGGGGGGCGATGAGGAGGAGCCAAGTGAGCTCGTGTTAGATGAGGTTGTGGAGGGAGAAAGAACACTGCTAGTTGGGAGGGAGGCACCCGAGAGGGATGCACCGGTCATTTCGGATACGGGACTGGTGGACCACAAGTCGTGGACGTTTGTCGGGTTTGCGTTTTCGTACATCCTGTTGCAGTACTGCTTTGGGTGTTTCGGGGAAAACATTATGTTCTTTCTCACGATTGACAGGGGGATGAGCTTGGCTCTGGCGTCCTTGTTTTTTAGCGCGCTCAACTTTGCGTCCTTCACCGCCAAGCTGATCGGTGGTCACCTCGGTGATCGTTTTGACAGATTCCATGTTGCCTCTGCATCGAGCGCCATAGCTGCGCTCGGGATTGTCTTTTTGTTCCTAGGCTCGTCCGGACTCGACGAGAACAATATCCCGCATCTCACCTCGCACCCCCTCGCGGTACTGACGTTTACGGTCTTGTTTGGGTTTGGCTATGGGGCCACCTTCAATTGCCTCTACGCCCTGACGCCCATCGTGTTTGGAAAGCAAAACCTCGGACGCACGCAGAGCACGCTCTTCGGCCTCGGTCTTGCGGGCAACGCCGTTGGCTCCGTGCTCACCGGCGTGCTGCGCTCCAACTATGACACCTACCAGCGCCCCTTTCTCGTCGCAGCCATGGCGTGCACGGCAAATTTCTTTGTGTTCAACGTGACGCGCATGACGCTTGGCGGTTCTGTGGAAGGCTTCAAGGCGCTCGACGCCGAGACTGGCTCCCTGCAACTGTCCGGCACGTTTGCCGGGATGGAGGAGCTTCTGAGCGCCGAGGATGCGGTGCGTGGGCGCAGAGGCGGGGTTGGCAGTGAGGCGGCATCGCCACGCATGTCGCCTGCCGGCAGTTGCTGGAACGTGCGTGGGGGCGGCTTTTTCGGGGCAACGTTTGCTCCGCTGCCAAGCTTGCCGGAGGCGCTGTCCAGCAGCCCGAGCATGAGCCGGGGGCTACATGCAGGGGGCAGCCCGCTGGTGGGGATTCCCACGTCGATTTCGTTTGGCGGGACGTCGCAGAGCGGGCGACCGGAGGGGACGGGGATGCAGGTGGAGCAAGGGTTCCCGATTGTGCGCGACTGGTCCGGGGGCTCTCTTCGGAGTTACTTGCCGGCGCAGAGGGGCACGCAAGCAAGGAGGAGTCCTGTAGCGGTGCCGCGACGGCGGCGGACACGGCTGAAAAAGTCGTCCACGATGGAGGCGATTATCGAATCGGGGATTCTGTCGACAAGTCTCGAGTCGGCGGGGTACCTTGGGAATATGCCTGTGGCGGTGACGCGGAGCCCAAGCCCGGGGCAAAGCACAAGGAGTCCGAGTGCAACGTCTCCGAGTCCGACGGTGTCCTACCAGTCTATAGCGTCGCCGACAAATCGGCCCCACGCGTGATGAAGACCAAGTTGAAGGTGAAGATGAAGATGGAGATGAAGATGAAGGTGGACGATGATGCAGAAGATGATACTGTAATGTAGAAGATGCTTTTGGGCGTACAGTGCATGTCCTGTGTACGGAAGAGAAACGAAAAGGAACAAAGAAGAAAAGAAGAAGAAAAAAAAGAGTTGTATTTACTGAGCGCATTTGCATATCGATGCAATCTCATCGTTGCCTGCAGCTCCTACCGCTTCCTCTCTGCAGTTGCAGTATGCGAAGAGTCTCCCGACAATTTGAAACGAGGTTTCGCCGCATTGACAGCGCGGCACCCCACAGACACGCAGTGACCACAGCACAGGCAGCCAAACAGCCCCCCTTGCACTCGCACGTCGGTGTCACCACAGCCACCCACAAATCGCCAACACTCAGTCCCCTCTCGAAACGTTTTTGAGCGTCGCCATCTCCCTTGCCCCACTTCTCCAAAACCCCTCACCGCACCGCACGCATCCTCACCACCCAAAAAAACCATCACAATACACACACTCACCCCAATCCACCCGGCCCCCCCCACCACCCCCTACCCACCCCAAGCCCACCCCCACTCACACAGACACCGGCAACTTGTACAACCTCACCGAGTTCTCCGCCAGAATCCGCCGCACCGCCACCTTGCCCTCTGCCAGCGTCAAATCCCCACTCTCCACCGCCGCCGCCACCACGCCTGCAATCACTCGTCTCCCCCACCGCGCCGCCAGGAAAAAGGCATCCGGCACGCTGTGCGCGTCACTCGAGTAGAGCACCTTGTCCACCGGTGCAATTTCCAGGATGGCATCCACAGCCCGAAACATCCCCCGCACCGACAGGAGCGGAATCGCCAGCCCCACATCCACATACACCCCCTCATGCACGGCCGCCAAGTAGGCCGCCTCCCGCATGTACGGCCACGCCGCGTGCAGCAGCACCACCCGCACCTCTGGAAACCCGTCGATCACCTGGCGCAACAACACCGGGTTTGCCCGCTCCAGCCGCAGGTCCGTGTCCCCAAACCCGCAATGAAACTGCACGGGGATCCCATACTCCCTCGCCGCCTCCATGCCCGCCCTCACCACACAGTCCACCACCACGGCCTCCTGCACCCGCCCCGCCCCCGTCCTTCTCAGCCCCTCCTCCAGTTCCTCGTCCGTCCAGTCCAACCTCACCGCCAACCCCGACCGATACGCCGCAATCGACTTGAACGCCACCACACCCTCCGCCAACGGCCTCAACCGCCCTCCCAACGCCTCTCTAAACTGCCTCGCCCGCAACGTCGTCCTCGCCCTCTTATCCACCCCTCCATCCCTTGTCCACGCCCACTCCTCAGTCCTTGCCACCAGCTCCCTCACCACCTTTTCCGCCTCCGTCTCCAGCCGCAACACCCGCCGCGCCACGGGTACATCCAACAACACCGGAAAGTCTGCCAGTCGCACCGCCTGCCGTCCCTCTGGCACCGACAGTCCATCATCCAACAACACCGCCGCCACACCCGCCGCCGCAAAGCACCGCTTTGCCAACGGCCACATCCCCATGTCTGCGCGCGCCGCCTCCACTTCGCGCTCCACCTCGCACGTCCCCCCCGGCGACCACGCACACCCCGTCACCGATTCCCCACTCGTCCCCGTTGTCGTCGTCGAATCCTCCTCCTCGCCTCCCACAACAACCCCCACCCCACTCACCGCAGCCGTCCCCGTTCCCACAGTGTGCAAATCCCTCATGTCCTTGAGCGCCCGACGAAACGCCAACGTCCCCCGACAGGACCCTTCCCCGCCTCCCTCCGTCAACACGGTTGCCAAGGTCTGCACCTCCCCCTCGCCCACCCAAAATGGATGCGCATGCTGATCCACTAGCAACGTCGCGTCTGCCACAGCCTCCAAAACATGATGCACCCCCCCCAGGGCAACACTTCGGTACACACCCCCGTCCATCAAGTCACTTGAAAAAAAATACCGCACACCACACCCCTCCGCACACACTTGTCCCTGCAAAAAAAAAAACCAACCAGACAATCAAACAATCAAACAACCAAACACACATACACACACACACACGCACACACGCACACACACCAACACACACACACAAACACACACACACAAACACACACACACACACCAACCACACAATTACCTGCACACCTCCTCTCCCTACAACCACCCAAGCAGACCAACCCCCCCACCCCCCCACCCCTCCTCACCACCACCACCACCGCCCCACTCGGTACCCTCTCGACGACACAAGAGGGCGAACGCACCTCGCAGACCGACCTCCCTTGCACCTGCTGCTTTTTCTGCGCCGTGAGCAATAGCACAGGCTGGAAAAAGTGGCGGCAAGCAGACGCAGGAATGGAGAGGCAATACGTGCGGTGAGGGGCTGAGAGGGCGCGTGTGTATGGCATGCAACGCCTGCTCGTACTCGTGCTCGTACTCGTGCTCGTGCTCGTGCTCGTGCTCGTGGCCGTACTCGCGCTCGTGCTCGTGCTCGTACTCGTGCTCATGCTCGTGCTCGTGCTCATACGCGCACCTCGTGCTCCGCAAAATATCCCGTCCATCGTGTCCACTATCTCGGCGCACCACTTTGCCCACTTTGCTGCTGTCAGCTCACGGCTGACACCTCACCATCCCCCCCTCACGTCTATCATTCACATAAACCAGACCTCCTCCTACTTTCCTCTGCTCTCCTCCTCCCTTACCCCCTCCCCTCCGTCCTCGTCGTGCCTCTCCTCCTCCCCCTTCCCCTCTCCCTCTCCCTCTC
>JAUKWC010044387.1:0-47796 GCA_032356245.1 Endocladia muricata | reverse complement strand
CAAACAGCCCGCACCTCTCGCATCGCGTCGCCCGCCACACGCCTCGCCACTCTTCAACGCCCCCACCCATCCCGCCCACGACCACTTCCAGTTTGCACACCACACCTCACCTTCACCCGCACTCTCTCACCGTCTCCGGCTCCATCACCCCTCACTCCCTGCATCGCATCAAGCACGACACGTATTGCCACTCGTCAACGAACGATGCCACCCCTCCCACCCACTACCACTTCCAGTTTGTACACCGCGTCCCACCATCACCCGCACTTCCTCCCCCTCTCCACCTGAAACAGCCAACACTCCCCGCCTCGAATCACATATCACACGTCTCGCCACCATTCAGCGACGTCTCCTGTCCCGCTCAGACCCTTCACGCCCGTGCGAATACCGTTTCGAATACGCGCTGTTTACCTGTGCACGCCGTTGCATCACGAGGAAGCCCTGTCGCTGAGTTCACTTTCTTGACGGCAGGGTACCTTTGCAAACTTCACGTGTTAGCGTCCCATGTAGCTGCGGTTCAAATACGGTCCGTGGCAGATTGTTGTGTTCCACAGTTATGGCGCGGCGCTCTGAAAATACTGCAGTTGAAATTACCGAAGACCGGACGAAAATTCGAGAACTTTTCAAGTACGGATCGTACAGTATCACTGCTTCTCGATTCCCCTCTCTCGTTGTGGGATCCATCACCGAGTCCATGATGTTCTCTTTTCGACACAGCCAGTAGCGTGCGTGTGTGTCGAATGGCAGGACCCGTCCTCCACCTTGACCTCTCCTGCGTGCACGAGACGTGCACTACATTTCGTGAACGCAGGAGTGTGGATAAGCGGACCAGCCGTCTAGCAATCACTCAAAACAGGAAGACATCACCACCTATGGAAAACGTCCTACCCCGCCGTTCTCTCACTCCTCCCGCCATCCCTCCTCCTCGCAGCCATCCTTGCCAGCCCTCAATGTGCGCTACAGATATCGGCATTGCGTCTATTCGTCTTCTGACGCGTAATCCCTTTCCGTACACGAGCAATAGTGTCGCTTCCCAGTACACCGACCGCTGAGATCGTTCATACTCGTCCGCAAGGTTCACCCGGCCCAGAACCTCCTGTCCACTACGATGATAACGTCCTTTCTGGTAGGGTTCCGGCACCTCTGCATCCCTTGCTCCCATTCCTGTGTCAGCGTGATGCAGAACTGACCAGAAGTAAGACCGACATCCCCAAACAGTATATCGCAGTTTCTTTTGCCGAAGTATAGAGCAAAGGCGGCCCGCGCATCGTTGACGAGATCATCTCTATCCTCAGATATCCCCACTTCTCTCTCGCCCGCTTTGGAGCCCGCATTCCCTGTTAACAACGGTCTCGCTTCCTCACACTAGCTGCTGTCGAGATGGAGCTTCACCCTCAGGGCTTCTCGGGAGCTCGTGTGTCGGACCACAACGGTACGTCCTTCGGAACAGCCTACTTCCGGGACATTGTCAAGATCCAGCGAAAGCAAGTAGCGCAAGGTAACATAGAGTTTTGCTATTTTCGCCCTTATGGTGACCCCTCCCAGAGCGACACACATCCCTTCGCGCATCCCCTGCAGGCTGACGTCCACCATCGAGTTTTTCAAGACCTCAACGAAAAAGCCGTGCGTAACGAGCTCAAGGGTGTCATCTGGGACACCGGGACGTCAGGGACGCACTCGTCTGTAGGTTGCATATATATTTATACGTATAAACCCGCCACTATACTTACGGACAGCGCCATCTTTGCCTATCCTGTGCATCTCACTCTCCTCCAGTGCACCGCCGCTTTCCGCCGACGCCGCACAATGTCCCGGCACACCGCCGCTGGCTATCTTCTTGTCCAGTTCTTTCCCACCGGGGACGACAGAACCTTTGCCTTCCTTCCACCTTCGTCGACTACTCGTGCACCACACACGAAAACCACCAAACTACACTCCGTCCTACACTCTCTGCTATCGCCTCTGTATGAAAAGGCCCTAGTGGGCTTCACATGCTCAGATGTCTACCATCTTCTCTGCAAATGTCACCCGGTCCTCACCAGCTACTGTTCCGACAAACCCGAGGCGGAGGACATAATTGGCATTCAATCAGCCACAAAAACCAGGCAACCCTGCGACGGTTGCGTAGTACCATCAAATCTCCGCACTTCGCCCGCCTCATTCCCGTCGCACACCACGCAGTTCACTATCCTTCTTCGGAGAAAAGTGGCGGTCCTGGTGGCCGACGCCACTGCTCTCGCATTGCTGGGCAGACCCGCTCAAGCACGAGCTGCCTCCGCAGGGCACAACAAACACACGCCACCTCCTCTCTGCGGAGGTTACCATCATTACTGCACACAGGGCCCCTGGTTCCCCCCAATTCTCATCTCGACATGCACTTCATTCTCGGTTTCGAACAGCTCCACGGCTTCCACCTCGGCATCTACAAGCTAATCGAGACCTGCAGATTTCTTACGCTGTACTCTGACGCCTTACTCACAACGCAAGCTTCCGACGTCAACAGTCGGAAACAGTTCAGAACCATCCGCACAGCTCTCCTTCGCGAAATGAACATGGTTCTGGCTGCCATTCAGAGGGATTTCTACGTTCTTGGCCTATGCGTCGACTTCTCCGCCTCCGAAAAAAACAGTTGTCCAAACTGACTCAAGACAAATGAAGGAGTCCGTGGCATATAGGAGGCCGAACAGTGCCGGCCCATTGACATGGTCTTTCCAATTATCGCAGGAATGAGAGACCCTTGCTGTGCAGAAACTGGCTCCGCGCTCCCCACATCTCTCTGCGCTCAGTACTCAGACATTCAAACACTCAGCTCGAGGCAAGGACTAAATACACACTGCAGCTTCGCCGAGGTTCACAACCATGAGGACCGTGTCAATATGTTTAAAGATTCCATGATCCGCATCTGTAGAGACCACCACCCCACCAGGCTCATGACCCTCAAGTTTCATCACGTCACCCACCTTGCAGATGACATCCGCAATTTTGGAGGCGTACAACATAGAGATGTCGTTGTTCATGAAGAAGCTCACACTACATTCAAGCAAGACTAACGCTGCACGTCCAAGCGAAGAGCAACAGCCATGGACGAAACCGCCCGCCGAATCCAGCCTTCCCATAATCTCGCTGCATTTCGAACGCACCCTGGCGCGATCTCCTAATCGAGTCGCGTCACAACCATGCATAGGAACCTAAACGACAGGCACGGGGCGAGTCTTGTCGGGGCAAGCTTCAGAATGTACCTCCGCGAACTCCCTCCCTTGAGAACCCTCTCCATACCGCTTCTCGGAAACAAAGAAGGCCGCCTCACCGCTGCGATGGTCTACTCTCTACGCGGAGAAGCCCCAGACATCTGCATCGATCTTCTTGTTCAGCTTGTTGACCAGGGCACCGCTGTGCTGCTGGCTCTTGTCCGCCCCGAGGTTATCCAGCAGCATTCGGTTCACACATGTGACACTCTCCAAATTACTATTGTCAAAAGTGGTTACGTTCTAGGCGGCTTTTCTTCTTACATCAACGACTGTGATCCCGACCTGAATGTCATTCGGCTCGACACAATGCAGAAACATGTCGTTCAGCGCGTTCGTGTAAATAGCAGCTTCGGCACGACGAAACGGCAGCAATTCAGCTTCGTCTCCCTGTCCGCTGACGATGAAGAACACATACACACTGTATGGGTGACCCACGTTCTGTCTCCCTTCAGTATGCATGGCCGTGAGTCAATGCAACCTACAGAGTATGCACTTGTTCAGTACATGGATTGTATTACACCAATCGGCGCTGTTGATGACACTCTGCAATGCGTTTACTTGCGGTCGTCTACAAATGAAAATGTCAATCGCACAGAAAATCCGGTCCTGCTCTCAGAGATGCAAAGCCGAGGACGACAAGCTCTTCCTTCTCCCTGTTTCGGCATGTGCAAGGCATCTGCTATCATTGGGACAGCTCACGTGGTGCTGTCAACTTTCCACATCTCCCCTCTGACTCCTGAGCTCCACTGGCTCTACTATCGTTTCTACATAAATTGGTTCTACAGAGACCGTGATGCACGGCCAGTCCTACCTGAACCCTCCCCTCCAACGGACACGCCATTATCTCTGCACTAGAATTAAGCACACGAGAAAACTACAAACCGTTTAGTGAGCTACCAGCATACATGTACGTTTTCCGTCCTTCTCTCACTTCGGTGCGTCGACAGTGACTCATCCTCTGCTCTCATAACAGCGGCGGGGGAGAATCCAAAGTTGTGGTGGGAATCCATGACAGGCCAGACGCGCCATTGCAAAGTTCGTACGATCCCTCGCTTGAGTTTGCACGTGCAATGTAGCAATGGAAAACACCGCCAAGCATACTGGAGATGTTGTCCGAAAACCACATCTTCCGTACCGCCACATAAAATTTGTTTTCTGAACTCACCTTGATCATGTTTGTGTCCACTCCAGGGGTGCCTGCTAACGAATCTTGGCCATTCACATCACTAGACCGTTCCCTCTCGTCATTCACGGACTTACACAACGCGCCCTCCACAGTAGAACCATTCCGAAACATCTCTTGCGGAATAATGCGGCGTAAAACACTGCAAACGCTGCATAGTATCTGCGCGGTTGCCAAGGGCAGATATTCGGAAAACGTCAGGCTGCAGATGCGTTCTCGCTGGACGCCACGGGACTCATCATGCTGCAGGCAGGATACCCCTGTTGCTAGCCAGGTGCCCTGGGGTGCAAGCTGCATGATAGACGCGTACACGGACGTTTCCTTCTGTTGAGCATCGTACCCTTGCAACTCGTAAAGGACATGTCTCCCGGGCGAATTACCAAACAACCTGTCACCCTCGTCAAGATCACACATCTCTCTCGGTACAGAGTAATCACCGTATGCTAGATCCTCGACCTTGCTGGGTCGCCACCATGAGAAGTCTGGAGTCCCTTGCTCCCCTTCTGAGCCTATCAGCGTCACCCACGCTTCAAGTGCCTGAGATGAGCGCTCCGCCCGCTCGCTGTCCGATACAAATGTGGTCTTCCGTGACATCGAGAAGAAGTACACGAGGCATTGGAACAGCTTGTCCCTGGCATTTCTCTTCCGCACGCTCATCACGTCAGATATTGTCTGCCTTATCACCGCACATTGACCACAGTCTGTTGAAACAGCCTCCTCACACTCACGGCGGGATTCGGCTCCCAAAAACAAGGATCACCAGTTCCCGCTGCCAAGCTTTGCACGCACCATTCCAACCAGAGCCGTCGCCTCATCGTAGTAGGGACGCGTATAGTCCTCCCTACGATTGGCGAGAATCATCCGTGGAATCGGCACGACACCCTCCAGGCCGTCCGCGGAAAGCTCCCCCGCTACGCACGGCTCACTGCGAACCGCCCAGTTCCGGACTGCAACAGAACTTGTTTAGTCCAGCTCAGCAGTTTTGTGGTCACACCATTGCAGGATCTGCTTCTCGATGGTCTTATCAAGACCAATGGACTTTGTCCCCACTTATGTCACACGATTGCGACTCCGATGACGTCGAGGCTCGGGACGCGATGTGGCATGTTGCGTGCCCCCAGAACTCTCGCGAGTCAAGCGTAGGCTCTCGTTCTCCTGCTTCAAAGCCTTCAATTCGGCTAGTAGTCGCAGGGACTCTGGTAGAGTTGCTGTACTCGTCACTCCACCCTCAAGAAGCACTTGATTGGCCTACCCTACCTTCTCCTTGTAGTCGTTGACCCTTGTCTTCAGACCAGCAATCCCTTGCGTCTACGCACTGACTTTATTCGTCTTCTCAGCAAGCATTATTCATAGCTCCTCCATCTGCTTACGCGGATGGATTCTGACCGAGCTACAGCGGAAATCTCAACCATTGGCCGGGACGGCATGGGCGGAGGTGGAGACGAAGAGATTTTAACCCCAATGCACCAGGAGGACGGAGGGTCGTACGATGAGGTTTTCCTGATCCGTGGGGGATGTGCGGCCGCATAGGGATGGCAATGTCGGGCGTGCGGACGCTTGGAGCGGACGCAATTCCCGCCCGGGCGGTAGTGCTGGCTATGCTCAGGCTGCAGGCAGATTGAATAGACGCACGACAAGAAGGCATTTGGTTGGTAGCGCGCCCTAGTGGGACTGCCACTGTCATGGTAGCACCGTGAATTGCCCGATCAGCGGCACCATGGCCTTGTTCCTCTTCTGGACCAAACACAGACGCAGCTGGCGTTGTCTGGGGCCGCACAAACCCCGAGAACCTGCCTGCCCGGTGGCATTGAGTGGCATTTATCTCGCGGCTCGGTGCAGTCACAGCGATAATCGCAGCTGGGGCGTCATCGTCCCCCTCCCGCTGCTCGTGGTTGCGCTTTCGAGATCGTTGCATCGGGACAACCTTTCTCGTCGTTCTGGCCGGCTGAACCATTCATGTATCGCTGCGCCACACCCAAGGCAAGAAGGACGGAGGCTCCGTGAGACGAAAACGTTCGAAAACTACATCGCAGTTGTTGTGAACTGAGCTGTACAAGTCCAAGCAAGCAGCTACAACTGGTAGCGCGGCCCTTGTCAATCCATGCACACGCAGAGAGTGCCTGCCGACGTTTAACATACAATAAGCGTCAAAGGCTGGACTGGAAGCAGCGGCTGTGGGCCTGCAAATGGGCATTCCGGAAAGTAGCGACAACTCAGACTAGTGGGGTGTCACTAGTGACACGAGCTCAGATCTCCACGTATACAACTACATTGGCAGATGGATGTTGTTCTTGAGATTAAATTTGACACATCCATCTGCTCATGTCTTTTCATGTGTGTCGATTTGAGCCCTGGTCAATCATGACACCCCCCTAGTCTAAAATTTTAATTACTTCTCAAACCTCTTTTTCCTGCTATAACGGCCCAAACATCGCCCACTTTTCGGGGCGACCTTCCTCGCGGCTGAGCTCAAGTCTTCCTCAGCTGCTACACTGTGGCCTACTCGCCCGGAACTGGTTCTTAAACCGGCTTGTAGATTTCAAGTTTGTTTATCTAGACGCTATTTTGCAAGATCCTATCACGTACTTAGAACCTAAAATTTATCAGCGTAGTTTGTCACCAGCTCCTCGCACTTCAGAATCTCACGCCGCGCATGGATCGTAACGGTGTTCACTGAAAGTAGAGCTCTGTGCGATAAATACCCTCGATCCTCGTAAAACTCCATGTTTGTGTCTCGCGCTCTGGAAGTAACTCTGTTTCGCTCCTTTTCATCCCCAGGCAAGTACTGGGCGTCAGTCACAAACCGGGCCACACAAAATGGTGCTGGTTCAATGTACACCCTATTCCTGGCACCTTCACGGGACTTCGCCCGCCGTTCCACGAGTAGGGCTACCCGGTTGAAACGTTCTTTGTCTACTCCCAAACTTCCATCTCCATAGATCTTCATTTTCGCCCGGGTGCGCTGAGGCAAGTCTGCGTACAGCACCGTCCCGTACAAGGGGAGTATCGTCTCTTCTTTCGCGAGGGCCTCGTCCGCAAACACCATGAGTCCCACACCTCCGTACTTCACCTTCAACGGACGCACCACCACACACCTCGCAATCGTTTCCACCATCCGTAATGTTAGCGGGTCTTGCGTGTCCAGCGGGGCTTGGTACTTTGCGGGGCAGTTGTCCACCCACGCCCTTGAGTAGCGCTGGAAAAGCATGGGATCCCCGGAGTAGTTCGCAATAAACCGGACTGCGTAGTGGGGTAGGCATTGATGCCGGGGAAACCCAGCAGGAGCATCCGCAAGGTTGTTTCCCATCGTAGCAGACACGATCCGTTTCACGACGGCAAAGTACGTTGTGACAAGCTCCACAGCCCGCGGAGAGCCACGAGTCTCCTATGCGGTACTCACAACGCTTGCGCGCAACACCTTAACCAAGCTCTGCAGAGCTTGACTGCCGCAGTCGTTATCCTTGTTGCATCCCACGAGGTGGCGATATCTTGGAAGCCCTCGGCAATCTTCGGCAGTCGCGCAAGTACCACTGAACGATTCCACCACAAGGTCCCCCGGCGTCGAATACTGCAGCATCAACTTGCTCGTGTGCTGGATACTCGTCTACTCAGGTCGAAGCATCGTCATGGGACTCCGTCCGTCAGCATTTTTCACCACATTTCCGTGCCCCGACCGCACGAATCCATCCATACCGTTCGTCGAGGCTTAGTGCGAGGACTGCACATACCCGTTGCTTGGGTAGCATACCTGGACAAACTGCACTTGAAGCGGCACACTACTCCGCCAGATGTGAACGGCCCATTGCGTGACTGAGACGTAGCCACCTTCTTTTATACCCGGGTTTTGCGTGTAGTGACCTCGAGCTCGAACATGGACCATCAGCTGGTCCTCAACATTAAAAACACAGTCCTTCTGCCGTCTCCCCTTTGACGAACTGGCACCGTCACTCTCCTCGTCGTGCACTTCTCAGGTGTAATGCATGAGACGCGAAAGCCACATGCCGAATTGTAGACCATCACAAAAAATGAATCTGTGGCCGGTTTTAGCAAGCAGTACCTCAAATATTGTGATGGAGTCATCCATGTCCTTGTGAATGACGACACCATGGGCAGAGTTGTCCGCAACCCGCTCCCTTCTGTTGTTGAAAGAGCGTTCGCCAACAGCAGCTGAACATTCCCCTCCAGGCACTCACTCGAGTCGTCACCTTGATGATTGAGGAGGTCGTGGAAATTGCAGCTGTGGACACGTTAGTACAGCTTCATATCGCCGACCAACCCTGCGAGAAGGTCGGGCGATGGATTGTCCTCGGAGAACGACTCTTCCGCCAACTCCTCCGGCGGTAGAGATGGGGTAATACGGTTGGCTGGTTCTGGTGCTTCACGAAGTGCGTCGCTCGGCTCCGGCAGTGATGGGTTGAGAGTGGACCGAAAAGCCTCAATAAGTTGCCCCGTACGACTGTGTGGCACGACATCCCCCATTTCGTTGTCGCAACCTTGCAGTTCCAGCTCCATCTTCTCTTCCGATCGGGGCGACAAAGAACGACGAGGCTGCGCGGATAGTCCCACACAGGGCGTGGTGCTCGACAGTTTCACCTATCGACGACGATGCGGTTTTGTGTCTTCCGAACCGGCATCCGACAGCTCCGAGTCCACCTCGATAAGCTCTGAAGAGGCAAAATCATTTTCAGGCGCTTTACGTTGAAGCCCCAAGGCCTCCCGGATATCCCCGCTCAAGTAGTGAAAGACCCTTGACAGGTGGTCATCGCGCGTCTCAAAGCGGTCCAGATATGGCCAGTTGCTGCGGTGCTTGACATCGTACAAAGTTTCGTTCGTAACGATAGCTTGCAAGCTCGACAGGAACAGACTGATAACCGCCCGCAATGCCGCATCATTCTGAGCAGTTCGGCCCCAGGCTACCTTCCTGCTCGTGCTCTCCTCCACAATTGATACCCCATTCCCTTGCAGCGTGGTTTCCTGCGTGATGAGTGCAAAGCCATCATCGCGTGAATTCAAAGCAACAGAGCGCTGAACACCGGGACGAAACTGAAGGTTGAGTCTGACTTACGCCTCGCCATTCGAAACTACCACTACTTTCTCCAGCTTCGTCCACGCCCGAGCTAGCAGCTGCATAGAAAACGCGAGACAATTTCCGCTTCGATTTATCTTCTTCAAAGCGAATACAGGTTCGTTCCCCCGCCTGGAGTGGCATACGTTGATCGCGTGGAAGAAAATCACAATCTCGAAGGTTCTAGGGCGGCCAACAGAAGAGGTTCCTGGCAGAGCTACTTCCAGAACCTCGCTGAGCTTAGAGGGAATGAACTTGGTGCCAACAATAAGGGACACCTCATAGCCCGTCTGCCTCAAAGTCACATCGGCGATCTCCCCGATCCTCTTCTCTTTTCGCGTCAGCTGCACGATTGACGGCGCTGCGCGCACTATCTGCTTCATCTGCTCGCTGCCCAGCTCGTGAGAGACCCGGTCATCGCTTTCGGTAGAGGTGAGGAAGTCGCTGCCGGGGTTGTGCTGCTTGCTCTGCACTGAGGCAATTTCCTGGATCGCCATTGACGACTTGTCGTCCGCTGCGATGACAAAGTGCACGAAGTCCGCCATTTGGAACTTCGTGAGGTCAAACTTCAGGTTTACCTCGGATGGGGAAAGGGCGGCAATGAAGGCAGGAAAGCAGACGTCGACTGTCCCAGGCTTGTTGAGTTCATTCGGCGACATGGTTACAGTGTGGTGAGGAACGACGTAGGGAAAGAAAATCCAGGAATGATGGGGGTGCAAGGAGGAACGAGCAGAGCGCCGCAAGCGAAGCAAGGAAATCCACGTGGATCGAAGTATACGGAGAAGAGAAGAGGACGAGGCAAGGACAGTAGGGGAGACCACGTCGATAAATCGATATCAGGAGGTTGTAGGGTGTCGTGCTGTAGGAGTGGGTGTGTCCCATTTGTATTACGGAGAGGGATTGTAGCAGCCAGGAACACGACCTCCTTCCACACGCTGACGTTTCTGTTCCGTAAGAGCAGTTACGAACAGTGGCGCCCCGTTCACAAAACCTGCAAAAACGAGTAGAGTATTTAGGGTGCGGGGGGGTGGCACTAGTGCCAGGGGCTGAGATCTACATATGTGAAAATACATGAGCAGATGCATGTGCGATATTCAATCTCAAAAACAACATCGATCTGCCAATGTATTTTCACATGTCCAGATCCCAGCCCCTATCACTAATGACACCGCACCGATCTTATAAATTACATACTTTTGAAACGTGAAATGTGGGTATTGCTGCGTGCTTACAATTTCCTCTTCTTGTCCGCGACGATGATTTCCGCCAACCGTGCCCGTTCAACCTTTCCTGGGAGTTTTGTCCATACACCTCCTGCGCTGCCACTTTCTTCTCCCACTCTTTCCATTGTCTCCCGCCACCCGTGCACCGTCCCCCGCACAAGGGTCCTTTCTCGTCCTATCCACCTTCACATTATAAAACCCCTCCTCTTTCATTCCCATTGCTGAACCTTTCTCACAAGTGGCGTACTTCCGACATGACTGACAAACTTCCGCTCACGACCTCCACCCGCGACTCGCTCACGATGGCCGCGGAGCCGCAGCCAGGGGTACAATCGGAGCCGGAATGGCAGCCAGCAGCGATAGGGAAGTAGTTCCGGGCCGAAGCGGGCGTACAGCCGCCTCCGTCGAGGTTTCCATCACGCATACGCCAACGCCGGGACGCCTCAGGACAGGTGCACCCTTTGCCTGACCGCAGTCCAGCACCCGAGAGGTCGGAAGGTGATGAATACGATGTGGTTGCCTTGGAGGTCGAGGAGCAGCCGGTGCCGTGTCGGACTTTCTCAAAGGCCGACTACGAGCTCACCAAGGTCGAGGTATATATTGCGCAGACCATACAGCCCCAGCACGTTCCTCACAAAATCACGGACGCCACCCTTGATGGCCTCCAGGCCAGCGTGGTTGAGAGCGGCTACATGTACAACCTTGGCGTCATGTTGATCACAGTGCTCCGGTGTAACAATCCCTCGCTTCCGAAAATCGCTGACGAGGCCATCAAGGACGGCACGGTGTTGCGCGAAGGTGTGAAGTGTGCTATGGTGGACGGCCTTCATCGCCGCCAAGCTGTCTTTACCTTGAACGACGGAAGGGAATGCACGCCATGGGCTTGCGAGCGCCTCCACGTGCGTCTTCTCCGCCCAAAGGATGGACTGGACTTGACGTATACGTAAATCGTGTTCGACAGATCCCAGCAGAACACCTCCGTCGGACTCGTCGGCATCGATAAGTCGCTATTCGAACACCTCATGAGTGTCGTCCGCTTCATGCAGTCTCTCGCCGTCGAGAACAACATGGAACTACTGGTGTTGAGTCGGAAGAGAGCTGGGGAAACAATGACCAAGGCCGTTCTGCCGCTAGCAACTGGCCTGTCTGCATGCCTCCGCGACGTAAGCGTACCTAAGATTTATCTCTAAGACTGAGGCCTCGTCAGAGTGCTGCGTGACCTGACCATCGACACTTCGAACTCTAAGAAGCTCGGCATCAATCACCTTGATGACCAGCATCTTCGGTCAGATGGCCTTCGGGTCGTAGCTCTGTTCATGAATTCCGCGCCGCAGTTCATCGACAACGCAAACCGCGACGGAAAGTTTGAATTTGAAGCTTTGTACGCGCGCGCGCGCCAGCTGTTCCACGTGTGCCTAGACTTGTTTGAGACGTATGGTAAGGGGAACGGCCTGAGTCGTAAAGACTTTCTTCGGACTGAGATTGCTCAATCAAAACTCCTCAGAATTTCCACCAACGAGCTCTACCTCAACTACATGCGCCTCTTTTCTAAGAGAGCCAACAACTCTGCGGAAGGTCTCGAGAAGCGCAACGAGGCGCGTTCTACGCGCTTCGCGAACATGGTAACTCAATACTTTGCTCCTGGGCTCAGCAAGCATGCCGCCCCGGCTCGCTTGACGACCCCAACTGCTTTGCCCGCTAAACACCGCTCAGCCGGGCATGCTCCTGCTTCCCACGCGCCTACACCCGAGCCTGCTGTCCGTGTGCGGAAGGTCCTAGGAGTGATGCCCGCGACAAAAGCGCTTGCCACGGAGACAACGTCTGCACCCTCCTCACGGTCAACGCCTCGACCTGTGGAGATTGTGTAGGCGGAGAAGTCTGGTGTACTGAAAAGGGCAGCGGTGCAGTCGAAACGACGTGTCGCTGAGCAGACCAAGGCGGCCCAGGAGAGCACGGGAAAACGTGAAGGTTCCCCACAGATGTTCTACGACAAGGTTGCGAACCAGCTGGCCGTCGGCACTGCGGACGAGACCGTGGTGTATGAAGAAACACCCGACACTTATGGAAATTTGGCATATATCCGCATGTCAGATAACGAAGAAGAGAATTTGCGGTTATGGAAGGCGAAAGACCCGCACCCCATGTTGTGGTTGCTTCCAGTCAACTTACCCATTGAGCTCTGGGCGCAGTTGTACCTCTCCGTCAAGGACTTCGTAGTCATTCATCTGCTTCAGTTCTTCATGGGAAGGTACTCGTACTTTACCGCGCTTGAGGGTATCGACGTCGGACCGGACAACTGGAAGCCCAACCGGCCTCAGACACACTTCTGGAGTAACGTACCGGACGGGGTTGGCGATTATGGCAGAGGATATGCCTACTTTGAGAGGCGACAATGTGAGCTTCAGCACCTCGGCTACACGTGCCTTGACATATTCGCTGACACCCGCGGCATTCCGCAAGGAAGCCTCGAGCCCCTGATGTTGACGCCCAAGTGGAACCTTTCTCCCATTGAAAAGTTGTTTTCGTTCACAGCAAGCACATTCAAGGGGGGGAATGCACCGGGACTCGGGCCGAATGTGACCTGGTGGAACCCGATTGTCAACGACGGGCAAGACGGGGGGGACGCAGCAAGCCGGGGGCTGGGAATCTCTCGGTACTTCAGTAGACAGAGCCTGGTGATGGAGGCCTGCGAATCGAGGGGGAATTGGGTGTGGACTTCGCGAAGGCGTGCGCAGCTGGACGCGTGGGTGAGTGAGCTCACTGCGTACCTCGGTCTGAGGGAAATAACGGGGAGGAGTCTGCTCATACGTAGGACGGGGGATCGATTTTTGGTTACTGGGAAGGACTGCCCGCGACAGGCGCCGCACAATGACTTTGACGAGTCATTGAGAGCGGAGACGCTAGGCTTTTTCGCAATCGTGAGCTGGGCAGTCGGCTTCCGGTTGTGGTTGTGTGACTATTCACACGTGTTTGCATACGGGGAGGAGAGTGGGCAGGTGGCAGCAGCGGCGTTGTTCCAGATGAAGAAGATCATTGTGCCGCCCAACTCTTTATTTTTCGTGAATGGGCATCTCACACACGCCGCGGCTGGGTATGAAGACCGCATAACGGATGAATGGACGGTACGGTATCATGTCTACTTTGTGCCGGAACGGAAAAGTGTACCGGACCACGTGTTCTATGCACTGAGAGGGCTACCGCAGTTCCCGCCCAGTGAGACGGCCCATGTTTGTCGCAGAAGTTGTGAAAGACGTGAAGAGTCGGGCAGTCGTGACGACGCGGACATGGTTGGGTTTTTTGACTTGCTCGTGGGCGGGAGTAGCAGAGGAGAGACGATCAGTCCTACAGATGATGGTTCGAACTACGATGACCCCGAGGAGTTGATTGTTGTTTCGACAAGTAGTGAGGAAGATTAGGTAGGTACACGAAGAAGCGGCCGAATAGCGTGAAGTAAAACTAACTTAAACTCTACATGACAGATTGAGAACCAGTTCCGGGCGGGCAGGCCAAAATATACGGACTGAGAAAGACTCAGGCACAGTCGTTGGGAAGGCCACCCAGAAGAGTGGCCGGTTTTGGGCCGATGCAGCAGGAAAATGAGGTTTGAGAAGGAATAAAAATTGAGACTAGGGAGGTATCACTAGTGACAGGGGCTGAGATCTACACATGTGAAAACACGTGTGCAGAAAAATGTGCGAAATGTCCATCTGAAAAACAATATCCATCTGCCCATGGGTTCTCACATGGGCAGATCTCAGCCCCTGTCACTTTCGACACTCCACCGATCTCAAAAACTACTTTTTTTTCAACGCCACGAAATACGTGTTTATACGCTTTCCATGACGTCGACTCGAGGTTCTGTTTGTTTCTATGCTTCATGTGATACGTTTAATACCTGTTCAGCAGAAGTAGTGTGTGCCTCCCGTTCTGCACGGGTCGACTGTTGTACGCCTACGGCAACGGTGGACTAGACTGTTGGTGTCTGTCCTTCGCACGTGCTTGTGAGGGTAGGTGGGAGTACAGCATAGGAACACTGTTGTTTCGTATGATAGGATGCCGACTCGACTGTAGGCCTCAGCGTTGCGCTGCAGTTGGCAACGCTTCGGCGCAAACCAGGCGGTGCCAGATGTACAAATTCGTGCCGGCATTGTTGAGCAGTGATAGGTCGATGCATAAACCAGGCTCCACTACACACACGCAATGCGAGGGACAGAACCACTACGTTTGATCCCCGCGATACAGTTCAACGTCTTATGTTCCGAACGGACTAAACTGACGCCGTCCAGCAGCACACGTGCAATGTGCCATGCCCTACGCGGATTAGACGTTAGTCCTCGTTTGCGTTGAACTATGTTTACAATACTGTCCGAAAAATGAGCGCAGAGGTTTACATCTCATCTCGTGCCGAATAACGCCGGCAAGATTCTCGGTGAACCAGTGCACCCGAACATCTCCGAGCATAATGCTCAGTTTCCTAGAGCCACAGATTGCGCATATTGCGCGTAGTGGTCTTCATGGTAGTGGCGCAAAATCCGCTGGAAGGCAATTAAGATTATGAAGGGTCCAAGGTAAGCCTATCCACGTGAGGCAAGCTACAGGCCATCCCGTGACATTGTGGTACGGAAGGTGAGATGCGGAACTGCAGTGTACTGCAAACGTCGCAGTACGAGCTGGATGTTTTACTGGAAAACGAACTGCAGGCAGTAGATGCGGGCATTCAATGCAGGGGGCAGTACAAAATATATACTTTTTGGAAGTCCACGTCTATGCCAAAACCGCCGGACTACACGAACTCCACGTTTTGGAACGCCACGAAAGTCAGCATTCCATGGCATTCCAAAATGTGCAGTACGGGTGGAAGGTCTACTAGGCTACTGCTCCCGGTGGACGTCCGCATCCATTCCCAGAAACACAGACGCTTGTCCAGACCTCCATACGTGACTTCCGTGGAAAATGCTTCTATGGTGTATAGTAACACCTTGGTAGCTCCAAATACCAATATAGATGCCATCTTTGGCCACGATTACAGCGATTAGTTCTTTAAACCAATCCAACAGGCCCAGGATGGGGACTGGTCTAGGCATGAAACCACAAGAAAGACGATTGAGAAATGTATGCCATTTTTCACGTTCCACGGTAAACATCTACTCTATCGTGAGAAAGTTTGTATCCTGGAACGATCAGTTGTATCCATATTGCAAACGGTGCAGAACGTAAATCTTGCTGGTCAGTCCGTATTCTTCGAGATAGTCCAAAGACTCGGAAATTCTGACTTGAAAGACAAGAGCTGAGACTTAAGACAGTATGTCCAGGGCGGCATGAATTGTCAGCAGAAGGAGGACTGTGGATGTAGGAATTAAAGTAAGTCTGACCCTCCTGAGATACTGACGCAAAGCTGGGGTCCTTCAACTACCGATTCCACAGTGAATTTGCCCAAAACAATGACTGGCCATGAAAGCGTTTAAACTTGGGTTCATGGCTGGACGAAGAAGATCGATTTCATACCTTCTCATATTAGAAATACTAATGTAGACTGCGCCCTTTCATTCTTCTCAAAACATGGTCACACCTCACGGTATACCGGACAGTATTGTGTCAGATCGGGATGCGAACTTCATCTCGGAGTTCTCGGATATAATGACGAGTAGTTGTGGAGTAAAGCACGAGATACCTTCTAGCCATCACCGTCAGACCGGCAGAGCTTCTAAGGTAATAAATCGGTAGGTAGAAAACTACGTCTTTTGGTGCTGCCCACATTTTCAAGATGACTGGGACGAGCAATCGCCATCAGCCGAGTTTGCCTACAGCTGCGCAGTCAGCGAGTGCCAATACATGTCAACCTTTAAAGTTGATCTTGTATGGACTCCGAAGTCTCCCCTGGACCTTTCGACAAAGACTGAAAGCTCCGCCGAAAATGTCAGTCGGGTCAAAGTGAGACCGCAAGCACCGCGAGGAGCTGTTTAGTTCCTTCCCACAGCAGCAAGGCCTCGACAGATTATACAGTTGCCACTGTCGGACAAGCCTAATTTGTATAAGGTTAGTGATAAGCTGCGGATTAAAGAGTCTCTGTTCATGTATATGTATTCAATGTCTGCAGCAGCGCGTAGGCTCATTTCAACGAGATATGAGCAATTAACGAGACGTGAGATGGTTGATATGAAACGTGTACAACCGCGTGTATGTCTCACACACCACTCGATTTCGTGCGCAACCTGCTGAGATTTTGGAGCTAGTTTCGCCCAGACTTTATCCAGTTCCGGCTCGTCGAGGAAAAAAAGTATAAAGTGTAAGCGATTCCAAACCTTCGTAAGAAGCGAAAATGAATTCCAGAGGGTATCCAAGATGATAGGTGCATCTGCTTGTGGTCGTCAATGGCAGTGAACGAGTCATTTTGGCTACAATGCCGGAACAATTTCTGGGGCCTTTCACGACTATGTCAGTGAGAAGAATATATGGCCTCATCTTCACTACAGGTCACAAATACGGCAGCAATAGGAGGCTGGAATAGTGCAGAAAGCCACACTTGTGAAGAACGCGCATATAACATACGCGCGTGGAAACAGTTTATGTCTGGTATTTTAGTGATGTACAATCTGATTGAAAATAGCTAGTGAAACTCTAGTGGGACATTGTTTTACAGCCACAGACCTTTCTGGAAAGGGCGGGGAATATCTGGAAGCTACTATTCGCGCGTCGTCAATAGTTGGAAATTAGAACTCGGCTGTCCGAGCCAATGTGAGAACATGCCACACGAAAATCGCCGCGTACGGGATGTTTAAGGTAGACTCTGCTGCTAGTGCATTTTCTTTACAAGCGGATGTTGTCAGTCGGTTTGAAAATTTTTAGTCATCGAGGAAAGATCATCAACCAACTCTATCAACTATGCTTTCAACCTCTTGTTCAGATCTTCCCCAGCCCAGTCATTCGTGTCACGAAATGTCCAATTTAGTTTTAGATTCTGGGATTGGTTAGTGAGCTTATGTGGATTGACAATCCGCATTTCTCCAAGCGCTATCCTCCGCCGTATGATTATGAAACGTTTGGTACGTAAAAGGTTCCGTATGAAAATGCAAACTGTATCAGGCTTTGATGCGAACGACTTGCAAACACGGAGCAGCAGGTCTGTTCAAAACATTCGGCACGTATCGCTTTTCAATCACACATTCAAAGGTTGGTCATTTATAGTTTGGGCAGTGTTGAGAACCTCTATCCCTTTCATTTGTATCGTCGCGATGTAGCTACCAGCTTCGTATAATACCACTAATGCGGAAGGGCGAGCAATGTTCTGCAGACCAATTGTGTCGGCGGGCACGACATATGATGCTCCTGACGATAGTTGCAGGTAAATCAACGATCAAGACGATTGCCACAACCTTTACGAATTGTCCGCATATTTACCGACCTGACGATGAAATCAAAGTCGAGATTGCAGTGGGTTATTGAATATCTTGGATAGGCACGCCAACAGATATAAATTTCGTGACTTCCGATCTCGATCTGGACCACATGATTCCATTCGATACATTATGACAATACTGACCTCCGAGCAAGGAATACCCGTCAAGACCAGTTTCACGGTGTGAGACTCATAGTAATCGATGGTTCGTACGCAAATACGGTTCACAGATGCATAACTGCATGCAAGTTGGGTATCTTCGAAAGGTTCCCGTAAGCGGTCAGGAAGAAAGGTAAGATCGGAGAAGGAAACGCTTTACAAAGCAGCCTTGCAATGAATAAACATTTTGGGACTCTGTTCCAATTTCTTCGTCCATGTGCAATCCTGCCCTACTCCACGGCGGAGACGCCCTACTTCATCGAAACCCCCTGTCGTAGTTCCAACCAGTAGTGACACAAATGTGGCCTTCGAGGTAAATGCGTGACTATCCCTGAAGAGGGCAAGCAGCTCTTGGTCTCGAGCCTTTCGAGCCATCGGCATGATGCAATCGCAATGTATGCCTGTGTAAGCACTCATATCTTTTTGAGCATTATACGAAAAGGGAGATGTTCATACGAAAATTGACAGATGTCTAATACAGTTGCGTACGCAAAGAAACAATGAATACTGACCGCTAACGTCCTCATGACCTCTGACGTCACTCTCGCCTGTAAACAAGAAGCCCTTAGCTTACCATCTTAGCATTCACTGTAAAGGCCGTCTCTTGGTGCACTTCCAGTCTCCTGCTCCACTCACGCACGCTTCCTGCTTTCTATTACCGCGCTTTTCGCCATCTCTCCACGTGCTTCGCTCAAAGAGATGCTGAACACATGGAATGGTCTTGGCCCGCCTCAGTCACGGCGGCCTATGATATGCTGAGAAACTTCTATTCTGGGCTGATACGGACTAGTGCGATTGCGCTTGTTACATTATACAAGAAAGTATAGCTGGCTCAGATGCTGGTGGACTTAACGATCAGTACGTGTACATATCGCTTTACAGATTTGGCCGAAGCATTGCCTCACTGCGCGGATGGGAGTCACATTAAATATGTACGGGAACATGAAAATAGCTTCCATCCTTCTACGACTGCGTGCTGACCACGCGCATGCGCTGTTTGCACCGATGCACATCAGTCCAGCTACCCGCGAAGGGTCCAATCCAGAACATTGTCAAATTGTGTGAGGTAAGCGTTTGGCCACCAGATTCAGGCTAGACACCTCTAAAAACGTCTCTACACCTCAACTGTTTCGTCTCGCTCCTAACAGGTCTGCATAATGTTTCAATAACGAGTATAAGGCAGAAAGACCGCTTCACCCTCTATATGCGTCCCGAGGTCGAGCCTGTGTGTTTCTGTTAGGGGGTAAACAAATTAAGTTGTCTACAATACTCAAGTTGCCCTCTTGAGAAGCTGAACTTGCACCATAGAACCACACTGAAGATCGACGAGGAGCTGAATGAGTCCGCTGTGAAGCAGTTCTTGCGATCTAGGTATGATTTGATAGATCTTTCACGAAGCGCTCTCCCTGAAGCCGCCAGTTCATGGTTTTCGTACTACGGTATTCAAACGTGAGCCAAATATATCGTAGCATCACAGACCGAATTACTGAGGTCTACAAACTGTGATCTGTTGCTGGCAGGAAATTGTCCTGTTGACCAGGTCTAACGCAATCTCCTGCTCAGAGGCTGGGGAGCAAACGTCGGTCCGTTAGAATTGTCCTCATGAGCTGATGCCATGGTTGCTACCAATGGTCACTCTGCCCTCTCGTCTATCTAACCAATTTGCGTAGCTGGAAGTGCCCGACGTGATGTGTATTAGTTATGAGTAATGTTCCGAAGTATATCCCAGAACCGAATCTTGAAACAGTTCTGCCTGCCCTTGGTGCATAGTGAAATGTCAGTCTTCGGTTCGGAGAGCCTCACGAGTTGGTGCAAGAAACCGATCCCGAGGTCGTCCTGGTCATTCAACGTTCTAGCCATTCTGACAATAACTTCGATTTCGTTCCAGCTCCATCCATGATTTCCCAATATTCTGCCGCGAAGTTAGCTTGAACATTCTCCATGGCTGCCGCAAGGCCATGGACAGCTGCACGATCTGCTGCGTGAAGTTCAGTCACAGTGAAGGAGCCAAGAGGAGCAACGTTCGTAGGAACACCCATGAAGGAATCCCAGGCACACTGCACTCCAGAGTTTGGGGCTTGAGGAGTGAAGACAACGACTAGATAAAGTTTGGCCTGGGTTTTATGCACGGCTCGTATATACGTTACAGGAGGTTGAGAATTCATTTGTGAATGGGCCAAGATCGTGTTCAAGCGAGTGTTACTGCTGCACTAGTGTCTATTGTACCTTCTGCCTCATACGAGGCGGAAATTTATGCAACTTAATTTTAAAGTTCCAGACATCTGCAAGACCTCAACTTGCACGGTTTTCTTTCTTAATCCGAGTAGAAGGCTGGCGAAGTCAAAGCCTTGAAGAATACCCACCTTTCGATTCAAATTACCCGTCTCTGCAAGAGAAGTCCTTCTTTCAAACAGCACCTTTTTCGACATTGAACAAAACCCTTTGTTGACTTTTTCTCGTAGAGATGCTCTGCCTGCATCTTCACCTCTATCTGTTTTGTCCATCGACACCAGTTTGGGAGCTCTACAAAATTATGTCACAGAGCAATCCAGCAATGTTAGAAAATGTACGTGAAAATACCTAATAAACCATCTTTTTACAGTACGTCTCATATGAGGCAAACACCTGCGTCGTACTGTATGAGGCAAACACCTGCATCATATGAGGCTGCCGCACGGTACATCAGACACTACATGGTATTTGTCAGGGTCATAGCTAGACGCGTGAAAAACAAAGGTTTTTTTTCTGCAGCATTTACTGTAGTCGATGCCTTCAGAGACTACTTTTTTGATGGCACGGAAACCACAATAGTCACACATATATTATCCTACTCTCGAAACCGGTTATGTTCTCAACATATTTCAATCGTCCTTTCTCGGCCATAAGCCCATTTCAGTCAAGTGCCATATCCGGCGTCTCAGCCAGCCAGCATTGCTTAGATCCACAACCAACTCACAATTCATCTCTGATTGCTGTTTGTTACTGTTAAACTCTAACACCAATAATACTGATATCCTGTGGGTTGCAAACGAGTTGGCGTCTTCGTATCAACAAAAACATCATAGTTCAAATTCCGGTAGCCCGTCAGCCCACGGGAAAGCCGGATTAGTTGATCTTATTTCCAAATCCGGTGCTTGCTCTTCTTCCCACGGCAGCCCGTTTTCTGATCGGAGTCCGGGCGAAATAAGCAGTTCAGCTGACGCTTCGCCCTGCCGTGGTTTGAAGTCATCTCCCTGTGATTCATTCGCACACAAATAGGGTCTCTGTTCCTCAGACATATCATTGCGACGTGGTTCTTCACAGTTTTGGTCCTGCTTATTGTACTCAACGAATCCTGGATGGTCCATCATGTATGTTTCCAGGTCCTTGCGCAATGGGCGATCTTGTCCGACAATCTTGGTCATGAGCATAGGGTCCCACATTGTGACTGGCTCATCATTTCCCTCTACCCTAGCTTTTCTGTTCCTTTTTCTCTGACCCTTATAAATTTCTCGAGTTGGATTTCGCAGGAAATACCGCTCTAAGTTCTTTCGGAGAGGTGCTGCCCTTCCACTGTATATTTTCTTAGAAGCAGGGTCCCACACAGAGACATGTGCACTGACAGCAGTATTTTTCTCAGTTCCCGATTCAATTGGTGCGACCTGGCCAGTGTAACGAACCAGCTCAGGGTGCTCTTCCAAGTGCTTCATTGCGTTCTTTGCAAGAGGTGCACAAGTTCCGGAAATTTTCCGAAATTCTGTAGTGTGCCACAGCGTCACTCTTCTAATGTCGTTGCATGTATTGGTGATTGCAGCTGCTAGCTCTTCAGCGTCACATATGCGATTCTGAGGCGGATCTGTAGCGACGTCATCACTCTTATGCTTAGAAGAAGGGTCAAAGTTGGGTTCGCAGTCGTCACTCATTTTCCAACTTGGGTCAACGATGAAATCGGTAATAAATAGCAGAGATTTGCCGTCGTTCACCTTGCAGCTTTAATATTCGGTGCCGCAGGCAGAGCTTCTGCTGGATTGAACCGAATGAATCGGAAGTTCTGCTCTATAAATCCTCTGTGGCAATTATAAGGGTCAAATGTTGTGTCGATGCATATATGCACAACCGCCGTATGATTCGACGGACGTCGTGCTAAACATTGCTCTAAGCACACACTTCTGTGGAATAAGGTGGAGAGACTGATCAAATAAAGCTTGCCATTGCAATAGCAGAGAGGAATCTCATGTGTAAACTCACTTCCCAACGACTCCTGGGCTGCCACAACCTGGCCCAATACAGCGAGAAGTTCATATCTTAATCAAAAAAAGCGGTACATTGTCAGTATGAGAACATTAAGCTCGGATCATCCGAAACGTATGGGATTCGTCGGCAAAGTGATGGGTATGAGCACATACAAAAGTTGCATTGCGACATCAGCATCCACATCCGTTTCATAACTTGTATTGGACTCATCCAACCGATGTTCATCTCTGCATTCTTTGCCGCGTACATGCCAAAAAAATGCGACTCACAACCATGGGTCCATCCGCTGCTTATGGATGTCATCATTTGCATGTGCTACGAAATATACAGGAACAGCTATACCAACCACTCTGGTAACAAATCTTCTGTCCCCATCGCATTGATTTAAACTCAGTGACGTCCCGGAATTATAAGTGAGTACCGTGTACTCAACACTTGCGCTATTGTAATGATTGCAGACATTTTGAGAAAATGTCTAGATCCGTTGAAATGGCAGCTGCTTATAAGTAACCTATTGGTACTTTCAGTTCTTCACGTAGCAGTGTGTATCTGAAATACGGCAATCCTCTAGTTCTTCCATTTGCAGTGTGCTGCCATTGGAGTCATTAATCAGACGAACATCGTGCAGGCACGAGACGTCCCGCCCCTGCATTCATCATCTGGTTATATTCATGTAAACCGGCTACAACGGAACGTCTGCGCTGCAATAGCTTGATGCGATTAGTCAGCCTAAATTAACGTTTCATTACATGTTCGACTTTCTCACCTTTCTTGTTGCTGTATAACCAATGATCAGTCCATGTCGAGACTGCTCAGACAAATAAATGAAGTTGAAGATAATGACTACGCATACTCTTCCACGAGAACAAATGTTCTATAGGAAATAAATGTTAACGAATGATCACAAACACGCACTGAATTTGTATGGTGCGTATCCCTAAATCGTCGCCCTTGACACTAGCACTGTCGTCAGAATACCATTCATTCGTCGAGAGAACACGAGTATGTGGCGAGCCAAGCGTGTACTCTCCGGGTCAAGGCGTTATTTGGTTCCTTTGCCAAATTCCAAATGACACTTTATTCAAATGCAGAGTCTTGGCATGGTCATTGCAATGTGTTGTCTGTTTAACAGACATCATTTTGGTTGCTATAGAGACACAGCAGGTTCACTTCCTGAAGCTGGGTCGTTCTAAATGCTGACAGGTCTGTACACTGACTCATAACCGTTTTATTGCCAGGCTATTCTCAGATGCTGTTCGTCCTATTTGTTGTGGCCACAAGCTTGCCTGGATCTTCGGCACAAAATGCCGAACAATGTTCTTGCGGAGTTTTCAGAGGAGAAAAGTCTCGACTGTCTGTAGCACCGGCTGAAGGTAACATATTCGGAAAGAAAATAATATAGGAAGTATACGTACATCTACGTATGATGAATATAAGTGTTATGATAAAATAAGCGCCGCATATGTCTACGTACACTTTACTACCGTACTTCTTGGTTAAGGCGTAAAAGTAGGCTTTCTGCAGCATGTAAGCCCCACAGCACAGACTAGTTTCGAGACAAATCATGCGGGTGTGGGTTGAGTTAGCATTTAAATCTAAACTGAATCGTACTGCTAGGTTTCTATTTCGTTCCAAACCTCTTCATCTCTCTGCTAGTGTCTGTTGTAGTAGCCAAAAATCACGAAAGGGGTACAAAAAATTGCGAAAAATTGCGAAAAATGTTTGCAGATCTGCGTCAGAGAAATGCCAGTGTTATGATAGTGCAGAACCTGCATACTTATAAGCCTGGCCACCGTACTTTTAAGTTTCTAAAGTAGAGGAATGTGATTGTAGTATCTTACAAGTGGGACAACACGAATTTGTTTTGAGAAACGAGCGGAACTTCAGTTCTGTCGTGACGAAGAGAACCAAGAGCTTTCTACTGGTACTAGAATATATGAAACCGGCTAGTTTAAACTTCAGTAATAAGATGCCTTAAATCCGCCTCAGAAAGGCGGGTGGTAAGAAAGATACAAGCGAAATAAGGAACGAAGTTTACATCTGCATAAGTTCAGTTCTGCTATAATTATGACTTCTATCATACCTAGATTTATGAATGCCCCTTACAATCTGTTCTGGCCTCACGCACGTTGGAACTATGTACTATACACCGCATGACTGTCTGACTGCAGTTACACATCGAGATTGTGCTTGCAGCGGATGGTGCGCAAGATCAAGATCAGAACTATGAGGCACGGAAAGGTTAGGAACTGCAAAATCGAAGAGATTTTTGCGAGTTTGTCTGATTATTCGAGTCAATAGCTCTTTACAATGGGTAGGAAATAAGAGCAGAATCACGTAATCAGACTGATGAGCAATAAAAGTTTCCACACAGATGCGCTCCAATTACACTTTGCAATTTGCGAATAAGAATTCGACGACTAGTAATGAAAGCCAGCTGTGACGAAATACCGGACTGTGGTCGAGGAACAAGCCCAAAAGTACGTGAATAGTGAGTAGAATGTTCGGAAATTCGCCCTACAGTAACAATTTGTACATGAAACTATAACGTTGTGTGACAGAGATGCTTTGCACATCGAATGAGTTGAGCAGAGAAGGTCTGACCAAACAGCTGAAGCAGTGGGTGGTGAGGTCGATTCGTGATTTTTGATGATAATTAACAGGAACGGTTGTGAAGATCCCTACCGTACCAACCCAACGTGCATTTCCTCCGTTAAACTCCACAGAGCCGAGAAAGTGCTTTCGCACCTGTTCCTCCGCAAGTAACTCGAAATGTGTGCCGGCAATGTTTCTTCTGAATCTTTGCTAGTAGTATATGAGAACGACATACCCCTTGTCGTAACCCATACGGTGCTAACGTTTGAAATAAGAAGCGGTCGCTTGATCAGTGCCAGTATCATCTAGTTCAGTCACACTCCCTTCCGCGGGTAATCAATATGCTCCGGTATGTCCATGAAACTGCTTGTCCCAATCAAACGTAATAAATATTCTTGCCCTTGTGACTAACCTCTTGGAAGATTCGAAAGTCTCGTCTCACTTTACAATCCAGCACTTAATGAACTTGTGATTCTTGGTCGGGTAAGCAAGCGTCGCCAGTAATCCCGACAGGTTCTTCGTAAACCGCCGAAAAAACCCCGTAAAACGCAGGAAACGTGGAAGACTAGGCAAGGTCTCTGGTCGACGCCATGAGTTCAGCGCGTCCTTCTTCGAAAGGCTAACGCAAATTATCTCTTTGTCGACGTCAACTTCAGAACAACGGATGAGGGACTTCGTATCCTCACGCTTTTTTGGCGAAACGTGGAGGTCGTGATCTTCGAGTTGGCACGTTATTGTCTTGACATGATTGAGATGCGACTGATCATGTTAGCTACATTCGAGCAATCCCTCCATGTAGTTCACTAGGAACTAAACAGTCAAGTCGTGCAAGACACGGTTCGTGAGAGATTGGAACATAGCAGTTGCGTTGTACCAATCCATGGGCACCGCTCAGCGTTCAAACTCCCCGCACTTTAGTTCAAATGGTATATTCCGGATGCCTAATGGTTTTACTTGGGTCTAAGGAAACCCACTTGTCTGAACTAGCTTCGAGAAGGCTCAAGAAATACGATGGAAATATCAGATCTCTGACACTTGCCGACTCTGTGTGGTGCTTCCCTCAGCTGTGTCTGTGCAACTAGCAAGTCTTCACCAGGAGTATGGTCTTTGACAGTGCATTTCACATGACTGAGGGTCGTAAATTTTCTCTCCGTAACATTAGAAGGAGCTTCAGTCCCGCGGGTGCGGTCTTCTACGTGAGTTTGGCTACTATTCTCTGCGACTAACATTTATCGAAGTGCGAAATATTCCACTTGCAACCATAGCTTACCTTTCCCGTGGCAGAGCTGCTTCATGTCACACGCAGCTGCGTCTTTGCTAATCCTGCCAAGCCCAGAATGAGTACGCTCGTTCCCACTTGGTGATTCTGGTGGTTTTCTGTACTACCCTCGAAGTCCGCTTCTTGACAGTCATTATTGTCAATACTGTCGCCTCTTTTTCGACCCCGACTGGCGCTAAGCTTATCCTTGAACAGTCGAAATCCGACAATACGACACTTAAATCATGCATATCTTTTCGGGTCATTGGCTCTCCACTAATCAATTTGTAGTGCGCGTTTCACTTCGCTGCTAGTTTGCATGGACTGAGGGTGGCTCGTGTTCGGCCAATTGTGATCGTTTCCTTTTGATGAGTGCATGTAGGGTCCGATTTGAGCATATACAGGGTGATGTACTTTTGTCGCTGCTTCGTTCAGAGTAGTCGTGCTAATTTAAGGCACTTTCAGCTTGATTGGTGCTATAAGATCAGATATATCTATCCAGATTCCCTGTTCGCGACGATCCTGACATACCCCCGCCGATATTTGTGAACCGGGCCAGGGACGGAGAGACAGAGTTACTCTGAATCAGATTTCGTAGCTTCGTCTGTGTTTCCGAGATTGCGTGTGGGGGCCCACCAGGAGCAGTAGCCGAGCAGAGCTTCCATGTGTACTGCAATTTTTGGATTCCTGTGGAATGTTGATTTTTGCGGGATTCTAAATAGTGGCCTCCAAATACTACTGCAGTTTTTCGCATGGACTCTAAGTTCCGAAAAACTTTGTTCTCAACTGCTCCGTCCAGTGAATGTCTGCACTCCCCACTCATAGATTAGTTTGTAGTAAAACGTTTAGGACTTAGTGCAGATCCTGCAAGGTTTCGCACTTTCATCTTTCACTTTTCATAAGTGAGGGGCTGACGATGAACAAAAGGCCGCCTCGAGCGAATGAGCTTACCTTGGGCCTCAAACTCTCCACATTGATGATGGTCCTTAACGGATTGCACGCCACTGCCTTAGGAACCACTACGGGAAGCCAATACGACACGGTGCTCTAGGAACCTGACGACGAAGCTTGATGTTGTTCAAGTGCACTGGTTTACCTGGACTTGTTTCGTGATTCCATGGCATGTAGCAAAGCGCAAGAATATGCACTGACTGTTTAGAGAGTATTACCCCCCCCGCGGAGCCCAGAAGAAGAACTATCTTCTAATCCAAGTAAGAAGTAGCACACTGGAAGACTGCGAGTTGACGTTGACAGTGTTGTGCCTGCCATAGACGCGACAGTCGGCAGTGTCGCGGGGCTCACGCGTAGTGTCTCTACTCTCTGCATTACGTTTCAAAACTGGGGCGCGCTCATTGCACAGTCCGGGCCCTGGTGAACATTGAGCGCACAAATTCAGACCTTTGCCATAGCGCGGTTTCGAACGAACTGCTACCAACTTCGGTTCAACTCTGGGGCCTCCATACACGATGCAGTCCTTTAAAAAGTCGCACTTGTCTCTCTATGACGTACATGCCCCTGTCCTCCCAGCGCCGAGGAGAGAACAGACGCCAACATTTCACTCCACGTTAACTGTACCCGTGTCACGTTATTAGTCGTGCTCACTTGAAAGCGAGCATACAGTTCTGGTTCCAAACAGACCCTCCACGTACCACACAACGTGCGGAAACAATAGGGAACGCGAGTCAGCGTCAAGGAGAGGTACACGGGTATTTTGTATATTTGGAAAGTAGGTACCTTTTACAATCGGTAAGGTGTCCCTCTTGACAGCGACTGGTGTTTGGTCGCGTGAAAATACGAGGGCAGATGGAGTTTGTTTTTCAGGGTCAAGTTCACTTGTCCTTATGCTCATGTGGCTTGATATGAAAAGATCTGGAACGCTTTCAGAAATAACATCCTCTGGTCTAGACTTGGCGTACTTTTCTCACCCCTTTCCTCTGCTACAGCACCCCCGGCATGGCCTACTTTTCTTTGAGACCATTCTCATACCTCGGTCCAAGTGTTGCCAAGACGCTACAAGGCGGCCTGCTCACCGGAACAGCTTCATGCACTCACAAGCAATGTTTTGGAATGTTATAATCATCGTCACTCGGTATCTTCTCTGTATGGATACCAAATCTTCCTCAAAACTAGGTCGAGCAGAAACGAGGTCGTCGTGGTCGTCAGAGTCGAAACCAATGCTTATAGAAATGACCCCATGTGCCATACTACTTCCACCCGCAGCCATATCTGGACACCTAATCGCGTCCACATCTTGCTCACTCTACGTCTCTCTAGCTCATCTATTATCGGTAGCACCAACAGAGGCCATTTCACTGCCCTCAAACTGCGACATCCTTCTCAAGGCGTAGAGCGCTAGGTCCAGCATACCCTTCCCTTCCGGTATATGGAACGAATGGCATCGGACTGTGACCTCATATGTCGTAAAAAGGTCATGTCTAGCCTTGGCGTCCACGAGCTCTTCGTAACTGATAACACACAGAGTTTCGCGGCACGGCGATCAATATTGCGGCCAAGAACGACGCGGCTGCCACCTTCGCCTCTTTCCCTCTGGATACGATCACGTCCAAACAGTCGTACACCTACGTAGGAAATCCCTCCGTCCCCGTTCATGGTTGCAAAGGATCCCGATGTTTCCGCTTTTAATGTGCCACCGAGTTCATTAGACGGCGTCTGCCGCCGGCAGCCCTTCCTGGTCAGCAAAATTTGGCTCCTTGTGCGACGCGAGAGCAGCTGCGCGCCAGATGTCCTCGCGAGACCGACGTAGGTGAGAAGCTGATTCATTCCTTGTCCAGCAGCGCATGCCGCTGCGAAGCCCCTCCTTATCTCCCTCTCTATTCGCAAATTTCCTCCTGCAGTCAGCGCATACTCGCGAAGGGGACGACTCCCAGCTCCCGACTTAGTGCGTCGCCCTTATCTTTCCCTTTGTGCGTAATCCGGTCCGACTAAGTCTAATATGGTTAGCGTCCCAGTGCTTTCCCTCAGGTGAGTGTGTGCGCAACAAAAAAAGCACAACTCTTCGACCGGGGGAAGATTCTGGTTCGGCGTTAACGTCGTATGCTTCAGTCCGTCGCACGGGATGTTGCGTCAGGCACCAAAACGATCATGAAAACTTTAGCCCAGGTGCTGATGCTCACCTTGTCACTTCGCAAAGTAGGCGTACGCAATGCCATGGTTCCCACTCACGTCTCTAGTAGTCCCCCATTCGTCCATTGCAGTTGGTTTCGGTTTCCACATATCGAGAGGTAGATTTATATCTTCGATCACGCTGAACTGTATGTCGCCACCCGTCATGAATCCAAGCCTGTGCATGGCTTTGAAGCCCTTGATCGTTACGAGTAAGCACGTCCTGTGACAAATGCGCATGTGGAATGGAAGCAGTCAGTCGAAGCGGTGCGGGTCGTGAGCCACGATTATTCGCAAGTTGTCTTCGTCGCAGTCTTGCGGGCCGACGAATACATTTTCATGCCAATTTGTCGAGCTGTGCCGAGCCCTTGGGGTGCTGTTAGTAGTGCTGGTTGGCAGCTGGCTTGAGACTTTCTTGTCGAACATCCGCGGGACACGTTCAGATTGGCTCGCGCTCACCTCGGCACGCTTCATATCCTCGGAAATCTCGGATTTTCCATCCGGGCCCTAACCTTCCCCGCGTCTCCGCGTCACTTTGCTCCGAATGCCTTTTCTCGGTTTTAGCATAGAGAAGATATGCAACTGAGTAACCTCCACAGTTCGAGGGGTTCACAGCTATACCTGTGGAACCATCCTCTTCCTGCGAAGCGTGATTGTTGAGAACCACGCTGTGCTGTTCATCAGCGGTGAAACTGAAGAATGGGATAATGTCATGCGCAATGCATTCGTACTTCGGGCATAGGTGCAGCTAGAAGGGGCTGCACGTGAGGTAGTTCCGGGAGCCGAGTCTCCGGTCATTAGAAGCCTGGGATCAAACACGTCAGATGTCTTCTACTCGAAGTGAGTTCGACAAGACTCATTACCCCTGTTCAGACTCTCTCGAAAGTCGTCGTTTAACATTCAGAAGGGGTGCATCTAGTTGAAATAGCGCTGTGGGACGTAAAAGTTTAGGAACTGAGATTGCCCCATCTCAGTTTTCAAAAAGTCGTCGTCTCACGAACTCCAGGTTTGCCATGCTTTCCCAGCGGGTGTACAAATTCTTCAGAATGCTTGAAGTTGCCATTGACGAACGATGCACAGTTTTTCCTTCTGTCGTGGCCCAGGTTGGACGTAAGCCGTGACACGTGAATCCTGAACCGAGCAGGGACTCCAGCGCCCTTTGCCGAAGATTGCGATTGATTAAGGTGCCTCAGACCCAGCTTCTTAGAAATCGACCTATCTCACGGCCTGTGGGTCAGCACTCTCACGATGCGTGAGTCTCGACGGAGGATTTTGACTACGCTAACGTAGCGGTAGTTCGTAGATGAGGCCGCACTTGGCAGGAGAATGGCCCTCATCATTGCTTCCCAACTTCCCTTCTGACCCAAGACCAGCGAGGCCACATCGTTCTTAACGGCACGATATTTTATGAAGTTGCGAACATTGGCGAATTTTTAGAAGACGAATTCCTAGATTCGAGCCAGTCCGGAGGAACTGTACTTCTGAGACGTGTCGAACATGATCTTCTAACTTGTCATATTCGGCCTATCTTCACGGAGGCCAAAGAGCCTGTCGAGGTGCCTGCGAGCCCGTGCCGTCCAGTCATTTCCCTGCCCCTGCCTACATGTAGCTAGGCGCTGGTCGAGACCATCCACTCCCGTACAGTGTACGGCTCCGTGCAAAAACATGCCGTGTTTCGTGCTCTCGTGACCAACAACCTGTAGCAAGATATTTCCATAACGTTGGATTGTCAGGGACACGATCACAAAGTCGTACGTGTACCCGTGCAGAAATGTATCGGCCTGGATGCTGTCAGTGGCAGCGTTTGTGCTTTCACAAAAAATATGCGGCGCCTGCAAAGAGCGTGCAATATACACGTGGACTCAGGTACACTCGGTGCGGTCCTTTGAGAATATCAGACAAACGTGCTACTGCTCCACCACCTCGAGAGCGACCATAAAGAATCCCTCGCGCCCAAGGTGTCGAGTTGTATACGGTTGTTAAACGAAGTGCGCCTCCGCCAGCAGTTAGCTGATTGTGGCCATTTGCGGGGCGGCGCCTCCTATTTAAAAGACGGTCCGTCGACGTCAGCCTGGGCTTTCTCCCCTACCGCCACCGGCCGCGGTTTCGGCTCCATCTGTATCTGCGGCTATGGCTCCACGCCCGAGATGGGCCAGGACTGGCTGGAAAGTTCGATAGGATGTTCGTTGATCATTTTGGAGGAACGGAGGTTTGCGAAAGAGCAAATGACGGAAGTAAAGGAGCACAGAGGTCCTAGCGGGATGGTGGGGACGGTGAGGAAAAGTCTGTGTGAAACGGGCGATTCACGGATGAAAATGGAGAACATGCGAAAGAAGAGATAGACACGGTGACGCGACAGAGGTAGGATGACAACTACTAGAGAAGGTTAACCCTGCCTTCTTGGCGGGAAATGCCGAGGTGCCCACAACGACGCTTCTTTTCGACGTGCTACACCGGTGAAATTGTATGGTTGAGAAACTTACCGATCTTGCGGGCGGAGGGGCTGTCTGTTACGACTCATGTAGCGGCTCAGTCATTTGAGAACACCAAGCTTGATGGATGTGCGAAGTCGAGCCGAATGAAATGTCTACATTTGTCGGTGTATTAAGCCTTCACCAGATTGATACTCCTGTCCCTACCGATATCCCGCGGGCCTAGCATTTCATTACTTTTCATTCTCCTTGTTAGTGCTGCAGCGAATCCAAACTTGTCCCCTTTTGCTGGAGAACTATTATAGCGGCTGAGGGCGTTTTATGTCTGCCAGCGGCCACGATGTGGCCTACTCACGGGCATTGGTTCATGTCGCTCCTTGCAGTGTTCGAAATTGTTGTACGGCACGCTATTGCCTACATCCCTCCCGCGAACCGTAGTGCCGAACTTCTCCCTGTAGTTCATGACCAACTGCTCCTGACTCAAAATCTCACTCGTCTTCCGGATAGTTGCGATGTTGAGTGAACGTAGAGCTGTATGCAATAAATCCTCACTTTCCCATGAAAAGTACACGTTTGGGTCTTGCATCATAGAAGTACCGCTGTTCCGCTAGTATTCATCCGCAGACAATAACGGAGTACTATTACCCAACCGGGCGACTCAAAGTGGTACACGTACGATGTAGACCCCAAGCCTTCGACATTCCCGAGAATCCGCCCGCTTTGCCACAAGATGGACCATCTGCTTTAGCTGTTCTTCCTCTACTGCCAAACTTCCACCTACGTCGATCTCTGACTTCTTCCATATGTCTTGATGCAAGCCTGCAAACTGCAGCGCACCACGACACGGGAGCATCGTTCTTCCTGTTATGAAAAACCGGCCCGCAGACACGTTGAGTCCCCCGTGGTCGTCTTCTCCGTCCATGGAGCTACCACCTTACAGCCTTTCACCGCTTTTGTCGGCCTTAATGATAACAAGCTTTACGTGTTCAGAACGACGTACCATGCTCCTGGGCAGTTATTGACCGACACGCACCAATAGCGCAGGAAAATTTGTGGGATTCGCGGGGGAGCTCGAGATATACCAGTCGAAGCAGCCCAGTACATATGGACAGCACGGCCGCCCAGCAGGAGTGTTGTTAGCGTCCTCCTTGTATTCGCATACATGTCCAGTTGTACACGGGTCCGGTATCCCGTGGCAGGCTTTGAAACGCGCGGCGAGCCACCACTGTCACCCGCCGTACTCACAACGCTCTTGCTACAAGCCGTATTCCAACTTAGGATAGTTTCACTGACGCAGTCATAGTCTCGGTCGCATGCGACCGAGCGGCGATATTTGGACCCCCTGATACATGCTTATGCAATCGCGCATGTACCAATGAGCAGGTCTAGCATAATATGCCTTGCTGTCGAGAACTGCTCTACAAGCTAGATCATTTGCTTGATACTTTTCTTCTTAGGCCGAAACTCCTTGAAACGACTGCCTCCATAGGCTCTTCCCACCACCTGTACGGGGTCCGACCGCTGCATTCAATCCAAAGAACTCTCCCAGGCTGCGTATGGAAACCTTTACCTTCGTACCATACGCTGGCAACCTGCACCTCGAGGAAGAAGTTCGTTTACTAGAATTGGGTACCGTCCTGGGTGACCGACGCGTGACCACACATCTTATCCGTGGTTTGCGCTTGTAGTATTCTCGGACCTCGGAATTTTACCACCGGCGGCGCCTCCGCGTCAAGAAATGGGGTCCTTGTGCAACGTCTCCTTTGACACACGGACCCCATCACGAATCTCTAAACTTCTCGGCTATACCATTTTACTCTCAAACCCCACATGCCGGGCTGGATAGCATGAAAAAATATGATTCCGTGGGCAGTTTCGGCAAGCCGTGCGTTAAATACTGAAATGGGAATGCCCATACTCTTGTGGGTGATGACATCGTTAGCGGGGTCGTCCGAATTTGACTAGATTCTGGTTTGGAGCAGTGTGTCCACGAACAGCGCCTGAACCTTGCGGTCTGGTCTGTGACTCAACCTCTCAGCGTGTTGATTAACGACGTCGTTGAAAGTGCAGCTGGTGACACGAAGGTGCCACACCACAACGCTGAGCAGCTCGGGAAGAGGGTCTGGCTAGGGATGATCCTTGTGGAGCTACTCCTGGGACGCCTCCACCCATGGGGTCAGCAGAGTAGCGTGGTTACCCGATTCCTGGGCTTCACGTAGAAGTTTTTTCCATCTGCCGCACGAGTACGTCGCTAGCCGACTGTAGAAACCTACTAATTTGCTCCACATGTCTAGGCCTCGAAGTTTTATCCCCGTTGTCGTCACTAACGTGCAGGTTCTGTTTCATCTCGTGTTCATCCAGCCACACAAGTAAACAGGAAGGTAGGCGGACGGTCCCTCACTGGAAGTGGTGCTGGCATTTGTCACCTGACGGCGACCATGCAGTATGTTGTCTTCCAACTCGGGAACAAGAGGCCCGGAGTCCGCGTCGAAAACTCTTGAAGGGGTGAAACTATCTTCAGGCACTTCATGCGGAACCTCCAATGCGTTTCAAGCACGTTTTCTTCGGTCGGCAAGGAACCTTCCAGAGCAGACACCGCGCTACTCCAAGGGGTCTGGTACCAGCCATTCACAGCGTCGCTTGGCGTCAAGCATCGTTTAGTTTGCAGTGGTGGCCTGGAAAGTCCACAGGAATAAAATCGCAACTGCCGACTTTGTCGAGCCCTTTTCTGCTACTGTACTCCATAACACAGCTCTACTAGTCATCTTCTCCACTTCTGCTACCACACTCCACTCCAGCGTTGTCTAATGTGCAATGGGTGCAAAGCTTGCAAACTGCGACCACAACGCCACGAAGTGCTGAGAGCGGGAGGGATGGAATACGTAAGATCCAGCTAGCTCCTTGCATTCGGAAACCCCCACTTCCCTTGCAAGATGTGTCCACGCCCGGGTAACCAGCCGCAAAGTAATAATCAGGTGATTTGCTCTCTGGTTCGTCTTATTCAAAGGGAAAGTACCTTCGATGCCGCGGCTGGCGTTGCGAATGTAGATGACGTCACGGACGATGGGAACATCGAAGGTTTGAAGGCCCCTAACGGAGCAATGTCAGGGTAAGTTGGTCTTTCTAAGCTTGTGCATCTGACAAGGAAGGAAACTGGTGCCCACGGTGAGATGTAGGCCGTAGTTCACCAGGCTCAGGGTCGCACCCGCGATCTCCCCAATCATCATGTCTTCTGGCGACAGCGAAACGATTCACAGCGCTGCCCGCGCCATCCACATGATCTCCCTCATGCCTAACTCGCGACATACCAAGTCGCTGCTCTCGACAGAGATGCGGAAGTCGCTCCCAGGCTTGCACCGGTGGCTCTTCGCTACAGCAATTTACTTGACCACCATCGATTCCTTGTCGTCTGTTGCGGTGGCGACATGTACGAAGGCTAGCAAGTCGAAACTGAACAGACTGAACGTTACATTCACCTCCGGTGAGAAGAGAATAGCACACTGGCCAGAGAAACATACTCCTTCTATCTCCAGTCGGCTGAAATCAGGAATAGACATGGTCGTATTGTGGTGAGAAAAAAAAGCAGAAAAGCATACAAGGAGTTTTAGAGATGCATCGAGAAACGAGCGTCGGTACTGAAGTAGGAAGCACCGTGTGGACGGCAGCATAGGGAGAAGAGCTGACGAAGAAGCAAGGACAGAATGGGCGACCACGCCGATATATCTGTATCATAAGGGTGTAGGGTGCTGCTCTCTTGGAGCAGGTCTGTTGGCCTTGTATTGGAAACAGTGACGAAAGCGAGCACTACCATCGTCCATTCTCACAAATTCACGAGTCTGTACGTACCAGCAGCTTCGACCTGTCTCGCTTCTGTTACGAAGTATGAAACACGTAAGCACGTTTATAGAGTCCGGGGGAATAAGAGGTGACAGGGGATGGGGTCCGCAAATATGGAAATACATGAGGAGGTGGATACGCAAAATCGGATACCAAAAGTGACTCCCATCGGCTCACTTGTATTCACATAAGTAGATTCCAGCGCCTGTCATTACTGGCATCCCCGCCGTCGGAATATAAAATCGTTTCTAAATCGGCCACTTATGGCTCCTAAGCCCCTCTTTTCAGTCTTGTCGTTGACGATTATGATAGCCCGGACGCCCATTGGCATCCTTCGGAAGTATGTAACTCTCGGAGGACGGGACTATTAGTCCAAGGGGAGATGTTTCATACGCAGTTCTCCAGAACTGCGACGTACTATACCAACACGTGCTTCTCGGCAACAATCTATTTATGCTGCCCTACCTGCAATGGAGCGCTAAGTAGATAGCTTGGCCAGTTGAGAGACTCAGAAGAGCTGCTCTGATGCAAAGATCTCGCAAGTCCACCCACGAGTAGCGCTGTCAGGACGATGATGTATCGCGTGCGGCTGTAACTGCGGCTGCACTCAGCCTCTATGTTAATCCACTTCGGTGACATCCGGTAGACAAGCTAATAATCGTTTTGCAACCCCAAGCAACGCCGTTCCCGTCTCCGTCTGGTCTGGGAGGTATACGAGCCGATTGTGCTCCCGTTCTGGCGAATCGTGGTGCTGCTGCAACCCTCGTGGTTCGACGAAGGTTTGCTGTCAACTACATGCATGTTCCTCTCTATTGTATGGCTTCTGGTCACAGCCGAAGCACCGCCAGTTTCCCTATCCGCCCCGAGAAAGTGTCCGCCCCGCCGTCAACGACACACGGCATTGCTTCCCATGCACGATCCCGCGTCCAAAACAAGTAGGGAAGACTCTTCGTTTGACCGTCTTTCATCATCTTTCATCAGAGGCGACGCCCTGTTGTCCTCCGCCTCCTCCCCTTCCATACCAGCGGAGAGTTGGGATTTGCGCTATACCCTGTGCAAACTCAACCTCGCTTCACGGGATCGGAGAACTGCTGTTCACGCCTGCCATCCAGACGAGCACATTCATGGCACACGAGCAGGGTACCGCTGGTCTGAACGTACGTCTCCATGACTGCAGCGAAAATTCTCGACAAAGTCGTCAAAAGCGTCGTGGCGCCCATGCGATGACTACCGCCATACTTTTGGAGCTCATGAAACTGTAATCCAGATTGCAGAGTTTCAAGCAAGAGAACGGGAGTCTATGTGTGGCTCGCGGGACTTTCGGCAGCATCCGTCACTCCATGATGTGTGGCGCAACAACGCCCGGTCAGAGTTGCCTCCGTATGAAACAAGTGTGTCCAAACTTCATTGGTGTTGCGAAGACCATCCAGGAGCAAATTATTAGACGGTGCGACTAAGAAATCGCTGAGCTGGACATGTCAAGTTCTATTCGAGTATGGAAGTAGCCGGGTAGCTGTGAATGGTGCATGGCGGAGGAGTTTTCCGTGTACGGCCGGGATGATGCCATGCCGACTGCACCGACGGTTATCGCCGATCGTAAGGAGTACTATACACGTTCCTGTCACATTGAAACGGCGAGTCTAGGTAGGATGGTACGCCTAGCGCTTGGCATTGAGAGCTGAGCATCCACCTCGGTGGTCGCAGAACCCTGCCACGAGTGCGACGGGCCTGTTTGACTAGACTGTGCCTTATATGGATGAGCGATACAGATGGCCTATGGGGTATTGACTACAGAGAAGAAAAATTCCACGGGTAGGCTGTTCCAATGCCATGACTGCTTTTTCTTCATTTCGCAGAAAGCCCCGTGTATACACAATCGCGACTGAGGAGAGCGCTCCGCTCAGGAAATTTCGAACGCAAGTGAGGCTGATTATGACAGGGCGTCAAGCTGGGACTCCAGGCTTTGCAAGTTGATGACTGAGCAAGGTCAAGCGTTCGGCATACGGTGAGTACACTTTGTCGAGTGGGCCCCACAATCTTGGAGAGGCTGACATACAGCTCTGAAACTCTTTCCGGAGACGAGTCCTTTACGAGCTCCCGAAGTGCCTAGCTGAGCCGGATGGGACGTCCGCCTACGAGTCCACCATACAGATTGCATGCCTGCGCGCCTGGCCTCCTAAAGAATTATTCTGTCTGCACCCCTCGAAAGGCTGTGGAAGCGAACGCAAGCTCCCATACAGCGCGATCGTCTCCAATTACTCGCTTTTTGCAATGTCGCAGAAACTAGCGACAGTTTGCAATGTTGTATGCCGTACCAGCCCCGTAATGATTTTTTCGTATGATCATGCCGATTGCAGGATGTCGTGTGAATCCGTAGAAAGGGGATGGGTCGGCGAGTTTAGAACGGTAGCTAGTGTCCCAAATCAGATGCCCCTGGAGTATCCAATATCGTCGTGAAGGTGGGTTCACAAAATAAAATATATCTGGCCGTCAGACAGAAGTTGTTATCGGACAGCATCTCGAGTATGCTTGGCGTTGTTTTCACGTGTGACGTTGCCCCCGAAGACTCAAGTAAGTGACCACAGGAGTATTTGCACGGCACCGCTGCTCTTTCATGGATTCTGGCCACAACTCGTACTCACTCCCCCAGCGCTTTTGATGGGGCAGCGGACAAGTATTTGTCTGCACACCGAAGAGAGGAAGTGTAGCCAACCGTATTTATTCGTTCGAAGCTCAATAAACACATTTTTGGACCCTTGTTTTTACCAGTAGTGCGTGGAGGACCGTATGTGCTTCGGAAAAGTGACCTGGGATTGGACTCGCCCTACATCGTCGTTTCTGTGCAAACTATTTTTGTAGAAGCCACGGAAGAGCCAGTAGAGCCAGGGTTTGGACGGGAGAACGTCGGTCTTTGATCGCACCACGTAGGCAGTTCCAACGATAGTAGAGGCCGTGCAAAGGGCGTAGCATGGAGAACTCGCGAGCCTAGTACTCTCTCTGCTGTTCTCTCAGTAACGGGGCGAAACTTCCGTGCGACCTACGATCTCATCTATACACGAACGCACCCAGACACCTCCAAGCATTTCGTCGGCAGCACTGACTGGTTCTATACAATACAGACCCAGAACATATGCGTAACCTGTAGGGTGGACGTCTCTATTTCCAGAAATGGATGCGGACGTCCACCGGGTGTAGTAGCCTAGTAAACTTTCCACCTGTGCTGCATATTTAGGAATGCCATTGAATGCTGACTTCAGTTTCTTTCCAAAGCGTGGAGTTCGTATACTACGGCGGGTTTTTGCGTGCAGGCGTACTTCCAAAAAGAATTGGAACTGCCGCATCCAGTGAACACCCGCTTCTACTACTCACTGTTCTTTTCCTAGTACAATATCCAGCCCGTATTGCAAGCTGTGCAGTACACTCGGGTCCCGCATATCACCCTACGTACCTCAATTTCACGTGATGATCTATAGCCTGCGTCACGTGGATAAGGTTATCTTGGACCCGTCGTACTTTTAACTACCTTCCGACGGATTTGGGGCCACTGCACTGAAGACCGGGACGTGCGGGATGCGTCATCTGCGGCTCTAAAAAACTGACGTTTATGCTTGGTGATGTTCGGCTGCACTTCCTCACCCAGAATTTTGCCGTCGTTATGTGGCAAGGGATGATGTGTATAACTGTGCGCGTATTTTGCGGACAGCAATTTGAATCTAGTGGCTCGCAAACAAGGACGAACTTGTGATACGCTTGAGACGTCGCAGATTAGACTGGTGCTGCTGGATGGTGTCGATTTAATGCGGGCCAAACACAAGACGTTCAACTGTGTCGCGGGGCTCAAACGGAGTGTTTTTGTCCTTCGCCCTGCGTTCTTGTGATAGGGCCTGCTTTGGGCATCGACCTGTCACTGGTTAACAATACGTTGTCCATTTCATGTGTCTGGAACTGCTTGGTTTCCGCCGAAGTGCTACCAACTGCAGAGCAAGGCTGAGGCCTACAGTCGAGTCAGCATCCTGTCATGCGGGCGAACTTTATTTTCTACGCTGTTCGGCTCCCTTTCCTTTGAAGCTCGTGGGGAGTACAGACGCCAATGTTGCATTCCATCCTTACGGTAGGCGTGCTACAGTTGACCCGTGCAGAAGGAAAAGCACAGACTTCTTGTGCTGAATAGGTCTTACAAGTATCACACCACGCGCAAAAACAAGCTGAAGCTCAAGTCGACGTCAGAGAGAGGTTGTAAACATTTAATTTACGGCGTTGCAAAGGAAGTAAGTTCTAAGATCGATGGGGTGTCAATACTGACAGGGATTGAGATCTGCGCATGTAAGAAGACATAAGACAGATAGATTTTGTTTTTCAGATAAAATATCTCACTCCGAACAGCTGATGTATCCTCCCATGCATGGATCTCAGCCTGTGTGACTAGTGACACCCCCCTCGTCTAGGCTTTCATTACCGCCCAAATCTCTCTTTCCTCCTATACCGGCCCCAAAATCGCCCACTTCTCTGGGCGACCGTTCTTGCGGACGAGCCGAAGTCTTTTGCAGCTGCTATAGTGTGGTGTGCTCGCTGAGAACTGGTTCTCAAACTGGCAGGGGATGTTTGAGTTTATTTATCTGTATGCTACTTTGGAAGATCCTACCATGTACTTAGAACCCAAACTTATCCCCATAGTTTGTGAATAGCTCCTCGCCTTTCAGAACCTCACGATCGGCACGCATATTCACAGTGATCAGTGAACATAGAGCTCTCTGCGACGATTCCCGTCAATCCTCGTAAAAGTCCGCGTTTCTGTCCCGCGCTCTAGAAGTCCTTCTCGTTCTCTTCTCCCCATCCCCAGCCAAGTACCGGGAGTCATTCACGAACGCGGCGACACAAAACAGTGCCAGTACGATGTTCACCTTATCCGTCGGACCGTCACGGAACTCCGCCTGCCTTTCCACGACAAGGGCTACCTGGTTGCGACATCTTTTTTCTACCCCCAAAATATCACCTCCGTCGACATTCGACTTCTTCGGAGTGCGCTCACGCAGGTCTGCGCACAGGAAAGGCCCATACAGGGGGATGATCTTCTCTCGTTTCACGAAGACCCGGCTCATAAACAGCCGGAGTCCAGCACCTTCGCACCTTACCGTCGACAGACGCACCACCATACATCTCGCCATCGCTCCCACCACCTATAATGTTTACGGGTCTTGCGTGATCAGCAGAGAATAGTACTTTGTCGGCCAGTTTTCCACGGACGCCCATTGATGGCGCAGGGAAAACATGGGATTCCCGGCATACTTCGCAATATGCCGGACTTTGTACTTCGGTAGACATTCATACCCCGGACGCCCAGCTGGAGCACCCGTAAGGTTTCTCCTCCTTCTGAAAGACGAATTCGTCTTCACGCCGGCCAAGTACCTCGTGACAAGCTTCAGAACCGGCGCGGAGCCACCAATGTCGTACGCGGTTCTCACAACGCTTTCACAAAACCCCTTGACCCAGCTCGGTACAGCTTGACTAACGCAGCCATCATCCTCTTCGCAACCCCACGAAACGGCGATGTCTGGAACGCCATAGGAACGCTTTTGCGGGGGTGGAAGTACCACTGCAAAGGTCCACCACAAGGTCTCCCGGTGTAGAGTACTGGAACACTAGCTCGCTCGTATGCTTGATCCTCTTCTAGTCAGGCCGAAACATCTTCTCGTGACGTCCTGCGCCAGCTTTCCTCACCACCTCTACGGCCTCCAACCGCTGCATTCTATTCTTACGACTCCTCCGTGCTGCGAGCGAAGACTGTATATACCCGTCGCTTTGGTAGCACGCCCGCGCGAACTGCACTTAATGCAGCGCATTCCGCTGCCAGAAGGAAACAGCCCATTGTGTGGCTGAGGCGTGGCTACATCATTTTATACCCGGGTCCCGCTTGTAATGATCTCGAGCTCGGACATCAGCCATGGACTGGCCCTCCATGCTAAGCACGAAGTCCGTCTGCCGCCTCCGCCTCGACACAGTGCGCCTGTCACTCCCCTCGTCGTACACTAGTCGGCTATAACGCTTGAGGCGCGAATGCCACATGCCTAATTCTAGGCGACTGCAGAAAATGATTCCATGGCCAGTTTTGGCAAGCAGTGCGTCGAGTATTTGGAGGAATGCGTCCATGTCCTTGTAGGTAAAGATATTATGGCCAGAGTTGTCTGCACTCCGCTCGCTTCTCGTTTTCGACGGATAATCCGTAAACAGCAGTTGAATCTATCCTCCAGGCACTCACCCCAGTCGTAAGCGTGATGATTGGGGAAGTCGTGGACATTGCAGATGATGTCACGGCAGTTCAGCTTCATGAAGCCAAGAAATTCCGCAAGAAGGTTGGTCGATGGATTCTCCTCCGGAAGCAAGTCTTCCGACTCCCCCTCCGGCGGTGGACACGGGATAATGCGGTTGGCTGGTTCTGGTGATGCACGAAGGAGGTCTTTCGGCTCCGGATCCAATGGGCTCAGAGTGGACCTGAAAGCGTCTCCAGGTTGGCCCGTACGAATGTGTGTGACAACATCCCCTCAGTGTGTTGTCCGTATTCTGCAGGTCCAGGTTCATCTTCTCTTTGAGCCGGGAAGTAAAAAAAAAAGGAGGTTGCGTGGACAATTGCGTGTTGGGCGTGGTGTTCGACAGTGTCACCCGCCGACGACGATACGGTCTTTTATCTTCGGAATCGGCATGTGACAGCTCCGAGTCCACCTCGATAAACTTTGAACATGCAGCTTCATCTTCAGGCGCTTCGCGCCGAGGCCCCAACACCTCCCGAGCATTTTCGCTCCAGTTCGCAAAGGTCCTTGGCAAGCGGTCATCACGAGACCCAAAGCTGTACAGAAACCGCCATTGGCTGCGGTGCTTCACGTCGTACGAAGTTCTGTTTGTGACGATGGCATGGAGGCTCGACTGGAACAGGCTTGTAAGCACTCCCGTTGCCGCATTTATCTCCGCGTGTCGGCCCCACTTTACTGTACTGCTCGTACCGTCCTCTACACTTGCTATCCCATTCCCTAGCAGCGCAGGGCCCTGCATGACGGGTGCAAAGCTATGAGCGCGCGATTTCAAAGCCACAAAGTGTCGAACGCAGGGACGAGACATAAGGCACGGTCCGACTAGCGCCTCGCAAACACAAACTCCCACTGCCTTTTTCAGCTTCGTCACCGCCTGAGTCAGGAGCTGCAAGGCGAACGGAAGGCGACGTCCGCTTCGATTTACCTTTCTGGAAGCGAATACACCCTTTCTGCCGCACCTCCACTGGTATATGTCCGTCACGTGGAAAAACGTCAAAACATCGATGGTTCTGGGGCCGCCAACAGAAAAGGTTCCTAGGAGAACTACATCCGAATCTTTGCTGTCCTTACAGGAAATGAACTTGATGCCTTCCCTAAGGGACACCCCATAGTTCTTCTGGCTCAGTGCCGGACCTCCCGTCTTCCCAATCCTTTGGTTTTTTAGGGTCAGCAGCATTATTCACAGAGCTGCGCGCACTGTCTGCTTCATCCCGTTGCTGCCCCGCTCGTGAAAGACACGTTGGTTGCCATCGATAGAAGTGTTGAAGTCGCTGCCAGCCTTTTGCTGTTTGCTCTTCACTGTGGCAATTTCCTTGATCGCCATTTAGGGCTTGTCGTATGCTGCGATGACAAAGCGCAAAAAGGCCGACATCTGAAACTTCTTGAGGTAAAACTTCGCCTTCACCTCGGATGACGAGAAAACTGGAATGAAGTTAGGAAAGCTCACGCCGGCTGTCCCGGCCCGGCTGAGTTTACTAACCTGCATGATTGCAGTGCGGTGAGAAACGAAAGAGGGAAAGGAGCCTAGGAATGATAGCGATGCAAGGGCAGAGGTGCCGAGCGTCGCAAGCGAAGCAGGGAAAACCATGCGGACAAAAGTATCGGGTGGAGAGAAGAGAACGGAGCAAGGAAAGCACGGAAGGCCGCATCGATATGTCGGTGTCGTGAGGGTGTGATGTGTCGTGCTGTAGGGGCAAGTGGCTGCCACATGCATGGCGGACAAGGAGGACAGCGCCCAGGAACACGACATGCTCACCTATGCTTTCGTTTCTATTCTGTAAGAGCAGGTACGAACAGTGGCGCCCCCTTCACGAAACTCGGAAAACTAATTAGATTGGTTACGGTGCGGGGGGGTGTCACTAGTGACACGGGCTGAGATCTACACATGTGCAAATACATAAGTCGATGGATGTGCGAAATTTTCTCTCAAAATTACATCCGCCTGGGCATGTATTTTCACATGCGCAGATCTCACCCCTTATCGTTAGTGACCGGACCCAAGCCTAAGTTTTCGTTACTTTCTGGAATGCCCACTTGCAGGCCCTCAGCCTCTGATTCTAGTCGTGCCATCGACGCTGACGATACTTCAGATGTCCGCTGGCACTCTCTGCGTTTGCATGGCATGACAAGGGCCGCACTGCCATTGATATCTACTAGCTATGATATGAATTGCTCAGTTCAGAACAGCTGCGACGGAGTTTTCGGACTTGTTGCAATCACCAACCGTCCCTCTCTTCTGTCCTGCCTGTTACGTAGCTGTACGTCAATGGCTCCGCTGGGCAGAAGGACGAGAAGGGCTGCTCCAATGCGAAGATCTGGCAATGGCACCCATGAGCAAGGGAGGGGTATGAGAATGACCCAGATACGCCTTTTGCTGTGACTACATTGAACCATCAGACTAATGCAACGCAGCCCCACCCGAAAGGCAGGTTAACGGTGGTCGTGCGAGCCCAGACAATACCGGCGCCGTCGCTGTTTGGTACGGAAGAAGAACACAACGATGGTGCCACTTTTCTGCCGACTCGGGGTGCTGCGATAATGCTCGCAGTTTCATGAGGGCGTGTCGCCAACCAGATGCCCACTTTTCGTTCGTGCTTCCGATCCGACGGGAGCTGGAGCGTACCCAGCTTCACCATACGAGCCGGAATGACATCCGCTCCGCGCGGCGACACGCCCGGCATTGCTACTCCCGTGCGTCCGTACATCCGCTGCGGAGCAGGGCAAACTCATCATGCGACCCAGCGTCCCCCTGGTGCATCGGGGGTGAGATCCACTTGTTCTGTACCTCTGCCAATGCTGTACTGGACAGTTGTTGAGAATTCTGCTGTAGCTCGCTCGCTGTCGACTTCGCGTGAGCTAGTAGAGAAGCTACAAACGATGGTTGCCAAACAAACGAAATAAGGTCAGGGCGCAGGGGTAATAGATCGCTGGTCTTAAGAAGGTGGTCAGCAACAACAAAGAGAAGGTACGGCAGTCCGATCAAGAGAACCTTGAGGTGGTGGTGACGACTATGGCAACGCTTTTCGAGTTCCTGCGACTCGAAGCGGAGTTCAATGATGTCAAGCAGGACAACGGGACCTTACGCGTGGCTCGCGGACTTCCGGTGGAACCCGGCAGGCCGCACCGCGTGCAGGAATTGGACGTTGTGAAAGTTGCAAGCGCATGACATGAGTGGGGGCAAAGTACATTGGTGTTGCCACGAGCATCGAGAAGCAGAGTCTGCAATGGTGCCGCCACGACGCTGCTCGGCTGTACCCAACAAGTTCTGTGCCAGTCCGGAACGAGGCGGGTCATAGTGACCCTTGCGTCGCGGGTGAGCTTTCCTTGGACGACCTGGAGGGTGTCGCGCCGATTCCACCGATGGTTCTCGCCAATGACGAGTAGTACTATACGCGTTCTTACTACGATGAGGCGACGGCCCGGGTTGGAATGATGCGTGCGGGGCTTTGCACCCGGAACTAGCCATCCATTTTGTCGGGCGCCGAATCCCGCCGCGAGTACGAAGACGCCGTTCCAAGAGCCTATGCTGTATGTGCGAGGATGAGGCAGGCAATCTGTGACGTGATGAGTGCACGGAAAAGAAACGCTAGGGACAAGCTGGTCTACTGCCGTGGGTATCTCTGGTTGATGTCGCGGACGGCCATGTTTGAATCGGATAGAGGGCAGGCGGAGCGCCCCTCTCAGGTATCTAAAGTGCCAGTGAGGCTGATGACCTCAACAGGGGAGAAAGGAACTTCACACCTTTCATGAAGGCGACTCAGCAAGAACGAGAATCTAGCACAGGGTGATTATTCTGTACCGAAGGAGGTGTGTGGTCTTGAGGTGGATGACGCACTGTTTGATAACTCCTTCGGAAGACATTTCCTTTACGAGTCCCGAGGATATCATACTGGAGAGGATGGGACCTCCATGTACGGGTTCAACACGAAACTCGCACGCCTGGACACTTGGCTAGCAACAGAGGTATCCTGCCCACAGCACGCTGAGGACCGTAGCGGCCAGCACCGACTTACTCACAGCCTGGCATTTTCCAAGTAACTACCCTTGGCAACTGCGCAGATACTATGCAGCGTTTGCGACGCTTTATACAGCACTGTTCAGAAAGAGATGTTTCGGTATGGTTCTACTCTGGAGGGGGCGTTATGCGAGTCTTTAGGTGAGGAGGTGGAACGGTCTGGTGAAGAGCACGGCGAGGATTTCTTTGCAGCCACCCGTAGAGTGGGTACAAACGTGGTGAAGATGGGTTGAGGGAACAAATTTTATGTGGGGATACGAGAGACGTGGTTTTCAGACAACATCTGCAGTGTGCTTGGCAGTATTGTGTATTCCTACGTGGTACGTGCAGATTCAAGCGAGTCACCGTATGGACTTTTCAATGGCGCGTCTGGGCTATCACGGATTCCGGCCAAAATTCTGGATTCTTCCGCGTGCGCTATTGATGGAACAGAGGACGAGTAACTGCCGACGCACAGAAGAGAGACAAGGAAGAAGACGGTACTTGTATGTTAGTAGCTCACCAAAAAGAGAGAAATTTTCTCGTGTGCTTAATTCCACTGTGGAGAGAATGGCGTGTCCGTCGGAGGGGAGGATTCAGATAAGACTGGCTGTGCATCAGGGCCTCCGTAGAACTTCTTTCGTAGAGGCCATTATAGAGATAGTCGAGCTGAGAAGTGAAAACGGGATTTGGAAATTTGACCGTGCCACGTGGGACGTCTCAATGAGCTCAAAGGCCTTGCACAGGCCAAAAAAGCAAGAAGCAGGAGCTAGGCGCCCTTGTCACTGCATCTCTGGGAGCGGGATGGGAATTTTTGCGCGATTTACATTTCACCTGTACACCACCGCAAGCAAACGCATTGCACAGTGTCATTTACAGCGTCGATTGGTGCGATACAATCAATGTACTAAACGAAGGCATACTCGGGAGGCTACAGTGACTCACGGTCATGCATATGGAAAGGAGCCAGATCCTCGGCCACCCATACAGTGTCTTTGTGTTCTTTATCGTTAGCGGCCAGTAGCACGAAGCTGAATCCCCGCCATATCGCCGGGCGAAAGCTGCTATTCGCATAGACGCGCAGAATGAGATGTTTCCGCATTTAGTCGGGTCGAATGACGTTCAGGTTTGGATCATAGTCGTGGATGGATGGGCGAAAGCCGCCAAGAACTTGACCGCTTTTGACGATAGTAAGTTGGAGAGAGTCACATTTGTCGACCGAATGTTGCTGGAGAAGCTCGGCGCGGACAAGGTCTAGCATCACGATGGTCCCCCGGTCACCAGGCTGGACAGGAATGTTGACGCAGGTATCGGGAGCTTCTCCGTGCAGTGATTGGAGCATCGGGGTGGAAAGGCGGCCGTCTTCGTTTCCGAGAAGCGGCAAGGAGAGGGTTCTCAAATAAGCAAGTTCGCGAAGGTACATTCTGAAACCTTCCCTGACAATACGCACCTAGTGCCTTTCGTTTAGATTCCTGTGCAGAGTTGTCTGGTGACGCGATTGTGAGACGGAGATGACTTGAGTGTGAACAGTACGGTTTCCGGAGCGCTGGATTCGGCAGACGGTTTCATCCATTGCTGTTGCCCTCGACGTGGGGGTGCCGCGGTAGTCTCGCTAGAATGCAGAGTGAGCGTGCTCATGAACACCGGGATCTAGACGTCGTAGGCCTCCAAAGTTGCGGATGACATCTGCAAGGTGGGTGAGGAGCTGAAACTTGAGGGTCTTGAGCCTGGTCGGGTGGTGGTCCCCA
>JAUKWC010044376.1:900-10947 GCA_032356245.1 Endocladia muricata | reverse complement strand
TACAGGAAAAAATCGAAGATACTCAGGCACAGATCAAAAAAGCCACCCTCGACAACTCCATCCAAGAAACGCAGAACGAAATATCTAGATCTGCCCTGGGTACTACGGGCAACGCCAAGAAGTTTTCATCATTGATATCTGGGCTAGTTAACGGGCTTCAGGGGGTGGCAACTGATGAGTTGTCATTAGAAGATACTAGGAAGCAAAACGCTAGATCCTTGAGGGAGCTGAGAACGAGGTATTACGAGGTGGCAGGGGCGATCGTACCCGTGGCTAATAACTTTAATAAGCTCGCAGAATCAACCGCTAACTTAATCGCCACTCTCAACGGCAACGCGACGAGCCTAATCAATTACAAAGCTCAACCCAATCAACAGCCAGTCAATAACACCGTATCAGCTTCGGCTATATCTGCGGGGGTGAGTAGTAATTCGCTGCCGATGGTGGCGGTGGTAGACCCCAGACTGGGGCAATTAAGCGGATTACAGGGCGATCTCTCAACGCACCGAGAGAGTAGAGCAGATTGGAATAAACAGCACCAGTCTAAGATGCCATCGTGGATCTCTGAGATTGATTTGGGCGGCATACATTACGACCGCTACGACGACACCGCTAACCATCAGTTTTACCAAAAAGAAACGGAGCTGCTCAATCAAATCGACTCGCTAAATAAAGATATTGCTAATAATCCCTTTATCGATACAGTTAATCAGGCAAACCAAACAACAGTCCCCACCGTTGCAGGTATAAATGCCCCAAGCGCGCCAATGGCTACTAATTCATCAATTGATAAGTTAGAGGGGCTACAGAATAAATTAGTCGATCTACAGGTCAAGTCTAACGGGCTGAAGCTGGAGAAAGAAGTGCTAACTTTTCAGTCTCAAATGAACGAAATGTTTAGCACTTTAGGCGATCGCCAAGAGGCGCTCACTAAACAAACCAAAGACACCACCAAGGCAATCGAAGGACTAGCCGAAAGGTTCGGCGTATTGCGGATTGACCCCGTAACCAAGGCAATCCGAGATGTTACCCAGGCTTATGACGCTCAACTAGCAACGATCAACACTCAGCAAAAAGCAGTCAACAAAGAGTTTAACCTGGGTGACGGTTTCTCCCTCACTGGCAATGACGAAAACGATCTGTCAAGCATTCGATCCACTCTAACCCCCGACTTTAGCGAGAATAAATTAATCAACAGCGCCCTCGACAATATCTCCGATGAATCCAGTAAGTCCCAAGTACTAGGACTTGTGGAGGAACTCAAGCAAAACGTAATCGGGCAGGATAAATTTGTCTTGGAGCTGCTCAAGTCGTTTGAAGAAAACAAAGAGACGATCGCCCAGGATAGGAAAAAAGCCCAGGAAATCCAAACGGAAAAAACTACCAGAATTGAGACTAATAAAAGGCTTGATTTTGATGACAAAATAACTAAGTACCAGTCATCAGTCAATACAGATAATAATTTCGGCGTGAGTGACTTTGATCGCTCAATTGAAACTGAATCAAAAATTATTGATATCCTCAAGGAAAAACGAGACTTAATCGCAAGCATCAATCAGGCGTATGACGATGGACTTATTAAGACTGAGGCAGAGAGAGACACCCTAATTAAAGGCGTTGAACAGGTGGCACAAGAGAAACAGAACCTAGCCCAGATTGAGGATAACCCCTGGCTCGACCATATCACTAAGGGCGTGGTGGGAGTGCGAGACGTGTTAGTTCAGTCCTTAAGCGATGGTGAGATGGCATGGGGGGAACTGGGTAAAATGGCGGTCGGGGTGCTACTAGATATCGGACTACAGGCGGCGATGACCTCTATCTCTAAATCTAACGCTGACGCTGGCGGCGGTAATATTTGGGGACAGATAGCGGGGGCAGTGATCAGCAGCTTATCAGGTGGCTATTATGGCGACGTGCCAAATTACGCCAGCGGAAAGTACGACAACCCTACCTCGTTAGGCTTGGGTATGCAGTCAGCATTAAAGCGGGAAAATCACCCTAAAGCATTCCCCGCCGTAATTAATGCTGATGAAGTGGTGATGTCAGCCAGAGGCGGGATTAAATCAGATGCAGCACTGATTAAAAAAGCAATGCGTAACGGCGACTGGCAAAAATATAAAGAAGGATTCAACCAACACATGAACGCGGAATCAGTGCCTAGCTTTGCAGGAGGATATACGGCAAGCAGTTCGACGATCAGCAACGTATCGTCTGATCGTAATTCCTCATCAAGCACTAATAACAAATATGTTTACAATTTGCCCAAGGACTCAAACACCCGCTCTAACCGCACTAGCACCACCCAGAGATTGAGGAAGGAAAAACGAGAGCGAGAAAGGCTCAAATAATATTGTATAAAGTTATAAATAACAGAAAAAAGCTTTATACATCGAACAAATATGACCTTTAAATTTGCGTCTATTTGCACGTCTGGCGGCGTGTTTGAACAGGGAGTAATTAAGAATAATATTAAGCCTATTTGGGGGGTTGAGATAAATCCCCGTGTAGCTGATGTATATAGGATTAATTATCCTGATAGCCAAATTATTGTTGAAGATGCCTGTGTTGTTGATTGGTCATCTATAACAAGACCTGATTTTCTACATGCTAGTCCTAGCTGTAGAAACTTTTCGGGGCTTAACACTAAAACAGAATCAACTACAGATATAGATGTAGCAAAGGCGATAAGCAAGGCGATCGTAGCTTTTAAGCCTGATGTTTTTACACTTGAAAACGTTAGACAATATAAAAATTCTATAGCTTGGAATGTGATTAAAAAACAGCTTGACTTGATAGGATATAAAATATCGGCTAATGTCAGCAAACTCAAAGAGTGGGGAATTCCTCAGAAAAAACGGGATCGTTTTATTGTCGTTGCTGTTCTAAATAAATCTAAAATTGTTCTTTCTCCTCCGCATTTAACGAACTACTGGTATAAAAGTATTGAAGATTTGATACCAAATTTAGTCCGATCGCAATTAACCAACACTCAAATTAAAAAACTCCACCCCAACACGATAAAAGCGATATCTGCGGGAGAAACAGTATTGTTAAAGCGTAATCAAATAAGGAAATACACGCCTTGTGCATATGCACAAAATCCGTTTTGTTGGAGTCCTACAGCAACCTTAGCCACAGATCAAAACGAACGAAATAGATCTAAGTTTTCTGATTTAGTTACTATCAATGGCACATTAAAGCTGACAGTAAGGTGTTTAGCTCGGATACAAACAATCGACGATTTGTATAATTTACCCGATAGCGTAGCAATTGCGGGATTAGTTGTCGGCGATGCTATACCGCCATTGTTTAGCGATCAAATGTGGCAACAAATACTAAAACAACTTTAATTATTCAAGCAGACCTTCACGCTCTAATTTTTCGGCGATCGCTTCTCTCAAAAACTTTGAACGGTTAGGGAGCGCTCGCACAATTTCATTAATATGTGGCGAAACCCTTACAACCAAGGGGGTTTGCTTTCTGCTAGTGCCTAGTCCGTCGTCTTTAATTTTATATTTAGTGGAAGTCTCCATAAAATATGTGTTTACACACCCTTATGATACAATAATTACAAGAGAAAGCGATCGCCTATCAGATCAAAGATTAAAGCGATCGCAACCTCTGAAAAAGCACGTTTACATATACCTGACGGCACAGTCAACCTGCATAATTTATCTAATCTATGTTAGCTCAACAAACGATCCAAATCAACCGTACTTTAGACGATCAACAAATTAAGGCGGTTTTAGAAACGGTTTTCATTAACAAGCCCATCAAAATATTAAAAGCTCTAGCTAGAACTGGAAAATATGCCCAGTCTACATCCTGGGTGTATGTCGAGAATGAAATCACGGGCTGCAAGATGGCGAGCTTCATCTCGTTTAAAGATATATTAGCGAGTTTCTTTTGTTGGCTCGAAACCATCGAAATTATGGCTATCTCTTTGCTGAATCGGATTGCCATTGGTGAGGTGATTTTTGCCTGTCTCAGCGAAGGAGATCGCATTTTTAGCCGTAAGCATGGGTGGTGTAATATTATAGCCACCGAACGTACCGAAAAGCTTGACCTACCGAGGTTCTGGGTAGAATTGGACGATAGCATTGAGATTATCGAGCCATGGGCAGTTCACCTTTGATCAGCTTAATCTCAAAGAGTCCTTCATGAAAGCCCGTGTAGGGTGTGGAAAGGTTTTTCAATTCAGGAGGAAATCGTATTTTATATTCCTGTTTATTTCCATCAGTCATGATCAATTCATCGGTGGTAAAAAGGCGATCGCTATGCACCAATTTGGCAACAATACAATCGCCTGATATTTGACAATTAATCAAGACTAGGCGGGAATCCCTATCGATTAGATAGGGAACATAGCGACTAACACTAACAGTTGTTGTCATTTAGACCAGCTAAATAGAGATCTTCAGGGCAGTTAACTTTCATGTATTCCAAGTCCATACCCAATGGGGTATAGGTGGAGAATGAGCCAGTGATAGCTAAAGAGAAATTGACCTTGCTATGCTCGGAAGCTGAGGACGTAGGGGAAGAACTTTCCACTATTGCCTTGTATTTTTTGGCGTTGAATCCTGCACCGAAACCATCATAAGGAGGTCGTCTAGTTTCAAAATACAATCTACTGTTATCCTGTGACGCATTTTCTAGCACAGCCAAAGAAGGATCGTTACGAATTGCCGTACCTTCAATCGAACTGTTAGCTGAACGCTGATAAACTGCCTTAACCGTAAATAGGTTTTGTTGTCTGTTTCGTGATTCTGCGATTGTGCCTGTACTTTGGGGCATTCCGCCAGACTCGATAGAATGGTTGGGCTTCATCCCATAGGAAAGGCTAGTTGATGCCGCAGCCACAGCCGTGTTTTGGGCATAGATTGGCACGTCTGACGCGGTATCAGTGATCTCTCTAGTGCCCGAGATAATGATAATCTGACCAGGGTTATTGATCGGATCGGATGGGTCGTTAACCCACAGCACGTCACCTTTATATAGGGTCAGCGCACCAGGATCGGCAAGTGCTAGACTAGCAATTAAATCGTCTTCAGCGATTGCTGCTGCAATATTTATTACGTATTCGGTGGGTAGCTCTTGACCAAAAGGAATTTCTCGCAACCAAACTTCAAGCTGGTCACCGCGATAAATGTCTTTTTCGTCAAATCCAGTTTTACCTAAGCAGGTATTCGCTAAATCTAATAGTTTAGTTGGTAAAGCCATACAGTTTTTTTTGATCCTAAGATCGGTAATATAGTTAATAAGATCATACCAACATTTGTATAAATTGATATGCACTATGAAAATAACATATACTTCGATAAAACAACCAAGGTTTATCGGTACTCAAAATCAGGCAAAAAATTAAGCAAAAAAGCCTTATTTACTACCCACTCAAAGGCGATTAAGCAGTTCAACGATTCGACCAAAAAATTAGTTGATGGTCTAGCAGCTAAACAGATTAGCTTTCTTGATTTTCAAAAAACTATTGTGCGGGACTTAAAGGATTTAAAATTGTTCTCGTTGGAGCTAGCTAAGGGCAACAAAAGCAACACCTTCGCGATTGACTATTTAACCCAGGCAAGACAGCTTAAAAACCATGATTATCCTGGGTTAAAGCGATTATTCATTGAAATATCTAACGGCGACCATAGCGAGAAAATGATCAAGGCTCGACTAAGAAGCTTTGGGTTTTCCTCCCGCCAGGCATTTGAGGACGGGCTACAGTCAATTGCCGAAGAATCTAATAAAAGTCACATGGTGCGGTATTTAACAGGCTCTAACCACTGCGAGGAATGTATTTTATACGCTAGCCAGGGGGTGAAGCGAATCGGTGAGTTGCCCCTGCCCACCGAACAGTGTAGCTGCTCCTACAACTGCAAGTGTGTGGTGCTTTATGGAACTTTAGCAGAATTAATCAATAGGTAGAAAAGAAGGATGTTTTTAGGGTTTTTAGGATTTTTTATCGGGCTAGCTCCCATTGTAGTTGCTTTAATTTCTACCGCCGTGAGTATCGGCGCTCAGGCAATCATGAGCGCAGTAATGACACCGAAACAAAAAGAGCCAGAATCAAGAATAAACGGATCGGCTATGGGTCGGAATATTCCTGAAATATTTAATACATATCCAATTGACGGCGCTAAGTGGGTCGAACCTAAAGACGAATCTAGAATGTTCGTACCCAGGAAAAAGAAAAAGGAATATCAAAATTACTTTGCTGGTATTTCGGTACTGGCAACCTGTCGAGGTGGGGCGTTTATAGTCGATCTGTTCGTGTTTGGGGAATATTTATATTCCCTTGAAGCATCTTTAGAATTGACTAATAACCTGAATAGCGGGGCGATATATTTAATAGATGCTAAGAATCAAGCACCCCGTAAAGGACAAAAGTTTTTAGACGAAGAAGTATCATTCAACGAAGGCTTGCCCAATCAGCTACCTTTTAAGGACTGGATTGAGGAATACGGGGTTGAAAATCTAAACCCCTATCGAGGGATAGTCACCATCGGGTTTTATTCCCTGGGCGTACACGAACACGGCAACACGCCGCCATCGGTTAAGGTTATATTGCGCTCGAATGAAGTCTTTACCGTGGGGGATATTTTAAAGAAAAAATGCCTAGACGCGGGAATAGCTGAGGATAAGATTGATATAGCTGACGTGGCGGGGTTGTTAACTAAAGGCTATGCCATCGACAGTAACGGCAATTCCTACTATTCAGAACTAGAGGAACTTTTAATAAATAAATTCGTCGCCCCAGTGGAATTAAACACGGGCGTGATTAGCTTCCGCACCATCAAACGCAATATCATTAAATTAGATATCCCTTTTTACCATTTAAAGGTGCGGGACGAGGGATCGGGGGATGGGTATTTTATCAAGCGCTCGTTTAAAAATCTACAGGATTTGCCAAGCTTTATAATCTTCACGTTTTTAGATCCTTTGCGAGATTATGAACGCAATACTGTGTATACCAATCCCCACCCCCAAGCAACCTCAACCAACTCCGAACACATCACCACCTCTGAAGTTTTGGAGGAAGGCGAAGCCACAGCGATCGCCACTAAGCTACTGTATCAAATGTATGATCGCCTAATCACCTATAATTTCACCACCCTGTACGAATACACAAGGGAATTACAGCCTTTAGACGTGGTTACGATTGGTGGGCAGTATACGATTCAAATCACCGAAATCAACGAGAAATCAGACTATTCTTTGGAAATCACGGGCTTTGATTATAAAAGCTCATCAATTGAATATTCAATTGATGATGACGTGTATCAAAGCGAAACACCCGAAGAATCGTTTGACGACTTTGAAGGGATGGAAACAGCGATCCAAGACGGCGAGATCTATATGCTTGATATCCCACTGGGCTTTAACTCCGCCCAAGAACTATTACCATATATCTATAAAAACTATATCGGCACGCTTTGGTTGAGTCGTAACAACGAACCGTATCAGGAGGTATACACCGCAGAAAATGCCGACATCTACGGCAACTGCACCACTGTATTAGGGTTTGAGACTAAGGATATAAATGGAACGTCCTACCCAATTAACACTAATTTAGATTCAGGAGCGATTTTTGATAGCACCAGCACTCTAGATATCATCCTAACTAACGGCATAATGCGATCGCTTACCAGTGACGAGTTTAGCGATGAAAGCGTGTTGATGTGGGTGGGTAAAAAAGTGAATAACGAATGGCAGGGGGAATATATCTGCGCCCAGGTGTCCTTAGATTTAGGCGATGGCAAATATAGACTATCTGACCTTAAACGAGGACTCAGAGGAACAGAATATTATATCGACAAACACGAAGCTGATGAGATGATTTTTGTGCTGTTTGAAAACAGCGAATCAACTGAATTAATCTATGGCGATATTAACCGACTGCTCAAGTTTAAGATCCTCCACTCAGACGAACAGGATCTTAATGACGTGGCTGAAAACGAGACTTTTTACCTTGCTAAAGGCATCACTAGCTATTGCCCCACGGACTTTGCAGCAACCGACCTGGGCAACGGGGACATCGAATTTACCTTTACCAAACGCCCCCGCTACGGCAACCTCCAACTAGGAGAGCAGGATATATATCATATTTCGATTCGTAGCTCCGTCGGCAACGAAATAAGACTGATCGAAAAAGATGCTAACAACCGCTATATCTACTATTTAGCTGATCGCAACGCTGATGCGATCGGCTTACCATTGAATATTGACGCATATAAACTAAACGAAATCAACGGCAGATCCAACCCCAACTATATTAGAGATCTGCCAGTGATTTGATCAGTCCCATAAGCCCACCGTGGTTTTATTCTCTAACCAGATAAAGAATGCTGCCTCGCAAAACACCGCCGCGAAATAAATATCATCGATTTTATCATCAGGGCGTTTAAACTTGTTGGTGTCCTGGTCGTAGACGATGCTAGTTAGGTGCTTTACGGGAGATATATTTGACCGCACGTTAAACCATTTTTCCCACTTGCCTGGATCTCTAAATCTAATTAGGGGGTAGCCATCAGCATGATAGTTAGAGAATAAATTAATTATCTGACGGGTAAATTTTTGATTCCGAATCCTATAGACTGGGTATTCTTCGCCTCCATCAATCGCCGTGGCTTCCTTATACTCCTGTAGTAGATTATCTCGCTGATCTGCCATTTCTAAACAGGTGATTTCGCACAGCCTTGATGACGATTCAATATCAGGCTCATTATCGATAATTCCGTATTCTACGTTATATTCGTTTAAATATTGGGGAATATCCGATTTAATAATATCCCCGCACCACTCCAGCACTCTTACAGTGTTGTCGCTCACGGTGTTGTTGTTTGTGTCGTAGGTGCGATGCGGCACATAATATGAGCAAATCCAGCCCCAATGAGACGATCTGCCGCAATCAATCCCCATAAGGGTGATCTTTTGATGCGACCCTTTATTAAATCTGTTGGCAGTGGGGGGCGTGTATTCAGGCAAAGGCGATCGCATCACCTCGCGAATCATCTCATCGGTGATTTTGACGATCTCCGCCGTTGATGGTAGTCCTAACTGCTGCTCGCACCAATCGGCAGGGTTGCTAGTTTCTAAGCCGCTTTGAATGATGAACGCAGCTAAATTAGTCTCGCTCGGCTTGATGCCTGGGTAAAGATGGATCGCGCATTTTGACTCGATTTTCACGGCATTGGTGAGGGTCAAAAATCCTTTTAAAGTAATACCAGTTTTGACGCATTTTAAATATGATTCCTGCACTCTTGAGCGATCTGATATCTTGCCATTGCATCTATAACAGCCAAAGTAAGCAGTTTTTACGGGATTTTCTGGATCTACATGGAACCACTTAATCGGCTTGCCGTTGCTGCCCAAGTAGCTCGTCACGGTTTGACCGTTGGGTTTAGTTCTAGTCGTGGGTTTGAGTAAAGTTTTATTGGGGTGTAGCTCAATTTCTTGGTGGCAATGTTCGCAAACAACATGGGGCGAAAATTCGCGATCGCAGTCCTGCATTGCCTGATGTATTCCTGTGCCGTACGCGCCGTTAGTACCCAGTTGGCGCACTGGTTTGCTGTCAATTCTGGAATAATCTAACCGTCGGTACACAGGGGCATCGCTCCCTGGTTGCCACTGCGATCGCTCCTCCAAAAAAGCAATATCGGCACTAAAGGAAACAATTGCCGATCCTGCGGCGGCGGTCTTTTTATCAATCTGCGATTTAGAAGTGCTGGAATAGCTAAAAATTGCATTGGCTTTCCCGATCTGGAATAGGTTAGTGGCGTTGCTACCAACGCTTGAGAGTCCTGGTATTTTATTCAGCCATTCCGAAATCATGGGCTTAAACTGGATCTTAACCATCCGTTGCTGCACCCGCTCCTGGCTATAAACCCACAGGGCGTTATATTGCTTATTAACCACTAAATAAATCAGTAGCAGATTGTGGAAGAGCGTTTTGGAATTTTGACAGCTACCATCGGTGAGAGTCTCTTTAATTGCCAGGTCGGAAATTAATAAAGCATACTGCTGCAATAGCTGAGTAAGAATCACGGG
>JAUKWC010044365.1:0-10948 GCA_032356245.1 Endocladia muricata | reverse complement strand
TTATGAGTATCATTGGGTATGAGTATGAGTGAGCATGAGTGCGCATGAGTGAGTATGATCGAGTGAGTATGAGTATAAGTGCGTATGAGTATGAGTAGATAGAGAGAGGGGAAGGGGGGGGGGGGAGGTTGTTAATGTGAATGGACACGCCTCGAGTGTTTCGGAGGTAGCGAACTGTTGCTATGTATGGGCAAGGCATTCTCAGATTTACTGCGTGGATGGCGTGATTCAGGGCGTACGGTTCATGGCGAAAGTCCAGAATAAAGTCGGACACATGCTTCAGAACTGGAATTCATTCGTACTTTGTGTTTTCCCCGACCGTGCCACGCGCACCTTGAACATCTTTACACCCAAGCGTGAAGCATTTCAAGATTAAGGGCAACTATTAATAATCCACGCCCCGTTCTCAGTACGACCGTCTACCTCTGCCAAAGATGGATATCCGGACCAATGCTCAACATGGGGAGGGTCTTCTCGACACACTGATGTTAATGAACAGGACGCCATATCGACGCTTTTCATTAACATCAGGTGTGTATAGTACCTGTTCATATATCGTAGTTTGATACTGATACGTTACGATGATGACGATCAGCTGAACAGACACACATGGTATGCGAGTGAGTATGAGCACCTACGAGGGTCATCATCCTCGTCCCCACGAACAGAGAATTCTGTTGTCAAAACCTCAGAACAAAGATAACGAGCAAGGGAGTCCCGCCATTCCTCAAAGTGCAGATTGGCGATCACGGAACTACACTTCAGAAGAGGGCACACACTGCTGTTCATAAACATAGGGCCACCCCCCAAAATGGTCACCCTTCACATACTACGCGAATTCAATGTAACCAGCCGTCGTCCACGTCAACACATTCCGTGAAAAGAGAGTAGAACTGAAGCCTGTGACCAAAACAGTTCACACCTTTTGGGACAAGAATACTTTCCTTAAAGCAACGGCGATTACAGTATAATAATAGGGCCACAATACTACAGAGCCGCTTCTCGGCATCTCAGTATTACATCCACGTATGTCAAGTGATCTATTAATAATAATGATGGATCTAGTGTCTATTGGACATTGAGTTTTGCCTCATATGAGGCCAACTGACCACCGAAGAAGTATATAAAATATATAATACGTATAGTGAATATGCTAGTTGTTGTACGTGTAATTTGTCTCACCCCCTTCTATGATATCAAAACAAAGGGTAGCCTATTCCGTTGCACTAAAACTCTGACTGCGCAAAAAGTTCGCAGAGTTTTTGTACAGCTCACTCTGCCAGAATAAAGAACTCAAAGACCTTCAAGACGATATAAAGAACAGCGGAAGTGGATGTTTCCTTGATACTTTAATATCTCTGCGAAATTTGGCCTCATGTGAACCAATTTGACCTCATATGAGGCCAACTTTCAGGACGAAGTATTAAATCATTAACATTTTCTTAACTTCGTCTTTTTGCCTAAGCGACGCCCCGTAGTGTTGATAGTTCGGACAGGCTACTAGAGCTGTCCAAATTCCTCGACAGCAGAAACGAGAATTCCACCGAATATCCTCAAGAGTCCTCACTTTTCCGAAACCATGTCTCCCACTTCCGACCCCTGTCGCATTGCTGGATCGCGAGTTCATAATCGTGCTCGCCTTTCAGCCCCGACTGCAAGTATCAGTGGATGTATGGTACTAATTGAAAGGTCATGAAAGTCTCTGGGGCCGTCAGAGATGTCAATACGTTCGAGGTCAACGGCAAAAATACCACTGATGTACATGTCAGCCAGGGGCTTGCCGATGATGCCAAGACCATGTCACTAAGACTGAAAAACATCAAAGCAGGAGAGAGTCCGGAAAATGCCGCTGAAACAGGAACTCTCATTGCTCCTCAGAGCTCTGGGAAACTAGGAAATCGGTGAGCCAATTCTGAATCGGGTGCTGGTATCGACTTCATCGCACCCATGGGTGGAGAAGTTGGCGATGTCATGAAGAGCACGAGACAAGATGTATCTCGCCTGGTCGTTGAGGTCAATGGTACAGAGCAGACTCGTGTCGAGGTCACACTGGAAATGAATGGCTTCACTTGTACGGAGTCGTCGAAGGTCATTGGTCTGAACAGCTAAACCGTATCTGAGAGCTCCTACCCTGCACCATTGGACTCATCCTACTACCTCATACGGATGTTTCTGCGGCGTCACTCGAGCTAGATGGTTGAATGGACAAACAAGAAACTGCGGAACAAATATTTAGTGACAATACGCAAAGGTGAAAGATTAAGTTTTTTCGGGGGTCTGGTCCTCATGATAAGATGAGAATCTAGCAGTCGCTGCATATTGTAGAGCGACGTCACGAGCAGTAATCACTTGCAATCTGTCCATTTTTTGGTGACATAATGCCTCGCAACCGTTCCGAGCAGCTCCACACCTGCGTTGCATTTATAGGAGCCGAAATCAGCGCGGAGACTACTATGGATACGGGGTTGACCCATGTCAAAGGTTTCGTCGATGCAGTCAATAATCATCGGGCCACAAGAGTCAAGAGGTCTCACGGTATATGCGTTGGTGTGTGTATGACACGTCAGTATGGACTAGAGAGGAGTTAGAATTCTGTTGGTACTCCGTACTATGTGTCACTCGATCGGAAGCCGGAAACTGGGTAGGAAATCAAGTCAGCTTGTTGCAGTTTCAGAAGCATCATGACGCGTCTGTAACTGGCATTAGCAGCAGGTGAAAATGAGCACCAATGGGTCAAGAGCAGCTATAACCATGGCAAATTCGTACTTCTTAGACTGGTTGAACCTTGGTTTCACAACGATAGAGTCACCTGTGCTGAATCGTACTTCGCATGGATTGAGAATACGATGGTGCTGCTTGAGAATGATCTACAAGTTACTGGTGTTGTCAAGGCCGCCGGAAAGGGACAGCCTGCTAACTACACTTGAGGCCTGGAAATAGCCGAAAAGTGTGCCGGCGTCATGAAGATCACTAATCATACGAACCTTGTGTCCGTGATGTGGGTCGAAAGGCAAAGACGCTACTTTACCAGCTCTACTGGACAACTCGCCCGGTTACAACATATTACGTGAGAGGTGAAGGTTCCGTGACGTAGACCATAACCTAGAGAGCATTCTGGTAGCCATCCCACAAGTGCGTGAGAACTACTACGAAACGTGCTCCCAGGTTGACAAGCACAGCCGCTGTCGTCAGGATGACCTTAAGTTGGATAAAAAGTTTGAAGGTGAAGATTGGACGAGAAGAGTCAACACCTCTGTACTGACTATCTGCATCATCGACTCCTGGAAACTGCGCTCGTGGTACCGCAAAAGCCGGGTGTTGACCCCAAACGATGTATACTGTCAATTAGTAGATACAACTATCGATAAAAGTGTGGGGGGAGCCTGGCGGGATGGCAGTAGGTCTGCAGCTGACACTGCTAATGACACCCACGGGTCCTTAGGGTGAACTTGGGATCCACTTAATCTGCGAAAAGCGTAGACGTCTATCCTCTGATAGGAAGTCGTCAATTGCGATTAGTCGATGCCCTTCATTTTGGAAGAGCACTAACAAATCGAAATTCAAATTTTCAGGGCGTTTCTGGCATACTCGCCGAAACGTTTACATTCGTCATCCTGACACTGGCAAGGATTACTTTGAGCAGGAGCACTCCTGCAATGTGCCACGTCTTACGTGGATTACACGCTGGCCCTTGTCTGCGTTCCATCATGTTTACAATACTGCCCGAGAAATGAGCGCAGAGTTTTACACATCATCCCTTGCCATGTAAAGTCGGCAAGATTTTGGGTGAGCCAGTGCACCCGAACATCAGTGAGCATAATACTCAGTTTCCGAGAGCTGCAAAGTGCCCATACTGTGCGTAGTGGCCTTCAGCGTAGTGGTGCGATATCCGTCGGAAGGCAGTTAAAAGTATGAAAGATCCAAGGTGAGCGTATCCACGAGGCAGGCAATGGATCATCATGTGACATAGAGGTGCGTAAGGTGAGATGCGGAGCTGCAGCGTACTGCACAGTTCGCAGTACGAGCTGGATGTTTCAGTAGGAAATGAGCTGCGAGTAGTGGATGTAGGCGTCCACTGGACGCGGCAGCTCAAAACATTCGTTTTTTGGAAGTCGGTGTTCATACGAAAAACCGCAGTACTACACGAACACCACGTTTCGAAATGCCAAGGTAGTCAGCATTCCATGTAATTACAGAATGTGTAGTACGGGTGGAAGGTTTACTACGGTACTGCACCTGTTGGACATCCGCATCCATTTCCGGAAACGTAGACGATGTCAAATAAAAGAAGATCATCAGCATGGTTTGTTTTCCTCAAAACGTATACGTACTTGCTACCGGCCGTCGAGGCACACAAGGTATTCCCATGGAGTGACGTGAGCCTTGGTCAGTTTCTGGGGCTGGTAACTGAAAACAGTCCTGTTGGAGCTATCTCCCTCGCCATTCCGCTCTTGGATGGGATGCACATGGTGCCAGTGAGAAAGGGAATCCCGTATGTGTCTCGGTTTAGAGTCGCACCGGCGGTCTCTCCGGTAATTTTGTCCTTTCGACTAGGTAGCACAATGGAAAGCGCTACGTGCGATATCCCATTTATCCCCTTCGTGCTCCACGTGGCAAAGACCGGTCAGTCACTCTCTGCAGAAGTATCGAAGCTGCTGCCGGGACTACTCTGCGTATCCCCTCACTGTGGGTATTTCTTCAATTGCTACTGAGGCCTTCTCATCTGTTGCAATGAAAAAGTGCATGTAGGTCGACGTGTGGAATTTTATGACGTCAAACTCTGCATGCATCTCCGGTGAGGCGATGAAACAGTTGTACTGAATGCAAGCAGGCACAAGCCGGCTTTCTCATGTTGGCTAAACTCATTCAGCAGTATAGTTACAGAGTATTAAGAAATAAAGTAAGGAAAGAACAACAGGAATGCTGGAGGTATATGGAGGGAGGTGTAGAGCATGGCAAGCGAATCTGCAGGTACCCTGTAGATAAAGGAGCAGAGATTAAGGCTGAGGATGTAGCAAGAAGAGCGAGAGAAACCACACCGACTTATTTTTATTATGTCGACCGTATTGGTGTAGACTTGAGTTTCAATTCCTAGTAAATCTGAGGATATACTGCTATTCTGGGTTTCGAGTTCTTTTCTTGGACAGCTTCTTCCCGCGACCTCTACCATTCGGAGAGACGTAACCTTCACATTACTGATAAGCTCCTTGCTAACGAATGAACAGGTGATCTTCTTGCCATCGATTGGATACCTGCTAACGTATTGGAGAAGCTTCGAGCCCTTTCTGGACTTTTGGGTGGCACCTTCTATTCACAGACACTTGGTGTCAGAGGCTGAATGATGAGTGTCAGTGTGAACTTACAGTACAGCAATGCGGCGGGGATCGGGAGCATGAGTTATTGTTTTGCAAACGACGAGATTCGTAAGGATGTTGGATGGGAAACTTGCATCTGCCTGCGACAGTTTTAGACCACTCGAACTTAATCGGACCGCCATGAATGCAAGAGATTGTTTGGGGAAAAAGAGAAAGTACAGGAAAAGAGGTAACTATTTACTATTCCCACTTTACGGCTGGTCTCATCTCAGGCAATCTGGCCTCATATGAAACCATTCGGCAAACAGACAGTACATAGTCCGCTGTCCCCGGAACCCCCTAACTCCAATCCAATTGTCCTGGAATACAGGGTTTTGAAATGAACGCTTCTGGAGGGTTTATATTCCAAAAACAGGGATCATTCTGCACAATAATTTACCACTGGCGATGTACAGTACAAAGAATAGCTGCAAGCTCCACATTGAAGAACGCCAGCTGGTCTACCCTTTTTGGCAGGACCGTACAGTACTACAGGGTCACCGCTAAATATGATTTTCGATATATATACCCTCTTACGTAGTGAAATCGAAGAGAGTATCGCGAAGTGAACGAGATGGGTGGTATTTGGGAATAAATCTTGTCAATTACAGTGGCTGCACGAAATCGACGTCTGCATACTGCATGAGTTTAGATGGAATTTGTTTTGCACCACAATACATCCACGCACTGCGCGACAACAGTGACACGTGTGACATGGCCCATGTCGCGATCTTTTCGAATCAGCGAGATGCACGTTGTTTTCGATCTGTCTTGTGGCAATGTCCCAGACGGCACCCGGTTCGAACACAGTGTGCATTTCTTCTTATCCGAAATACGTCTAGATCCTTCTGCCTCGAACACCTTTCATATACAAGTTTCATTCCGCACGTGCCCTTGGATCACGGCTTCGTTCTACGCTATTCACTCTTCAATAACGATGTCATCCTTTGTTGCCCGCCTCGCTCTTGCTGCCGGACGCAATGTCTTCAAGACCCGCGCCATCGCCGTTGCCACAGGCTCTGCTGCGGTCGTAGCTGGCAGCACAGTCGCTCTCGCCGACAAAAACGAGCGATCCTACATTATGCTCAAGCCCGACGCCGTTCAGCGAGGTCTGGTGGGCGAGATCATTGCGCGTTTTGAGAAGCGCGGATTCAAGCTCGTCGCTCTGAAGCTCGTCACTCCGACCTTGGAGCATGCCCAAAAGCACTACTATGACCTCGCCGAGCGCCCATTCTTCCCGACCTTGTGCAAATTTCTCAGCAGTGGGCCCGTTTGTGCAATGGTCTTCGAGGGGGAAGACGTTATCAGGCAAGGGTAGGTTTTGCGATCGTTTCGTGTTTGACTAGCAAATGTGCGATTAGTTCTGGCGGAATTTCTACTTTGATGGTTTCTGACAAGTTCTCAAATCACATCTCTCTGATGTATTCGAACGCCTTCTTTTTGAATCACCTGCTCATATCGTGTCTCTGAGTTGATGACGTCATGCTAATGCTGTTGCGCAGTCGTAGGATGATTGGCGCCACTAGCCCATTGGCCGCCGAACCAGGCACAATTCGCGGAGATCTAGCCATCATCACCGGAAAGAACATCATGTATGTACTCATTCCCGGCACAAATCGATCTCGACGTATGCAAAGCAGTCTTGACAGATGCTAACCCTCACCATTGTTGAATTGGATGTTCTTTTTCTCGTTCAACCACGTAGTCATGGAAGTGACTCTCAGGAATCTGCTGATGCAGAGATTGCTCTCTGGTTCTCAGACGCGGAGTTGAACAATTACAAGAAGACAGACCTTGAGCATTGGGTGTATGAATGAATTACAAACACTGTCCAAAGTATCCTTTCAAGATTCAGAACTTTCGGATAAGTCGCGGCTGGTTTTGGGGGAGAAGATCTGGATCGAGTCAGCGAGGAGCTATCGGAAAGTGATGTTACGTTTTGGTCTCTGGAAGTCAAAGTTACATGCGCTGTGTTGGCTTTTTGAGGTCTTGCGGGCATTGGCCAAGTAGAACAATTACGAATCGATTACCAGTCAAAATTAGGATACAAAGTTACTGAACGTGATATCATTCAACACGGTTTCTGAGATGGAAGTGAAAAAGTTACTTTGGGCGGACGATAGCCTGTCCTACGGGGCGGAGCCACAGTTTTGCCTTCAACTTGGAACTTGTCAATCTGCCGTTGGCAGACGTAGCGAGTCACGTATACATCGAGTTTCCCCACCACTCTCCTTCTCAGATTTCGGTCTGCCCATTTCCTGACGAAAATCTCGTCTTTCATCCACCGCGTCATGCTCACGACAATATTTGCCTCAAAATCGGGAATCTCGTGGTTACGGAAATTGCGCGAAGGTACCAGCATCTTTTGGATGGTCTTCTCTTGTAGTCCTACTGGCATTGCAGTTCCGGTTTTCTTCTCTATGAACTTTGCCAACTTGTACGAGTCTTCCAGTGTTTGTAGAATGAAGTTAGCCAGACAGGACCACATGTCCTCAACGGCAATCAGACTGCGTGCCGTCCTATCCGAGACAAGTGTGGTAACTTTTCTGTGCATCTCCCTCGTAGGAATTTCAGAAGATACTGCAAGTCTCTCCACAGCGCGACCGTATTCACTGGATATCTCTTCTCTTCTTGTGCGGTGAAGGGCCAACAGCTTACTGGCGGAGGAACTGTGCAGGAGGCAAAGTAGTTTGTGGACTTCGGCTATCACAATGAAAAGATATTCTGCATACCCACTCCACCAAGAGCCAAACCCTTCGCACTCCTTTTTGCGCAGACCAGTGATACTTGCCTCAACAAGAGCAGGGAGAATGTGCACCCACATGTCGGCCATCTCTCTTCGAATCGAGTTGTTGAGCAAAGAAATAAAGTTTGAGTACGAGGTCGATGTGACCATTGAGAAGGAAGAGAGGGTCATGAGGGGATTGTTTCCACATAGGACTTCATCAAAGGGTAGGCAATCTGTATCAACCAAGGGCTTGCATGCGGACCAGATGCGCATATACTTTCTTAGCTCTCCGTTTTCGTAAGTCCTTCCTGCGTATCTTGGATACTCTCCAGAACGCAGCCGTGAAAATGTTCTGTCAATTAATGAGTCGTATCTACTTGAACTGAAGCTAAGGTCGGACTGTATCGTCGAGGAGTAATCTTCTTCTTGTACAGATCGCACAGGTGGAAAATGCACTTTTCCAGATGCTGTGGTAAGCTGCGAACTTTTGTGCATGTCTCTTCAAGCGTAAGTATAGGTGTAAAGAAGGAAAAAGTCTGAAGAACTAAGCTTTTTCTTTGGTTGATTAGATCGTCTTTTTCCACGATTGAGTAACTAAAGAGTCTGAGGGGGAAGAAGTGGGTAGAGATTACTCTACCATTGCTCTCTATATGTACGGCGGTCCCTGCCGAGACAGACGGGACCGCACCCTTTTGGGTTCAAAGAATAGGATGACCAGATTTTTTTTTGAAGTATCCGGAATTGGAGTCTAAGTGGACGCATATGCGTCGGAAGATTCACTTGCTTGCTCTTTCCGAAAGACACAACTTCACCCTGCTCGGTATGTTACCCAGAAGGTGCCGCATGCCACTACTAGAAAAGTCTGGAAACGGCGGGTTGACTGTTTCCCAAGTGGTTTTTGAGGTGCCTCAACCGGGTCCACGGCGTAGTCCCCATCAGGAGGCATTTGCAGATAGCATCGGCGTTGCGGATTTCGAAATGCTTCACACACATGTGCGAGGAATTTTCTCAGTGAAGAGATGGAGAGGGACAGTATATCGGCTACATGTGGAGCTATGTAATGAAGGAGTAGGGGCCAGTGCGGGGACCTCTCTGAAATCAAAGAAACAGCGCGAAATGAACGCTTGCCCCATCGAATGGGTTTAGGATAAGAAATGGCCGATCTGTTGATCAAGAAGTTAGTTGCCAACTGTTTCCTTACATCGATTGTCCGGTATTCAAAATGTTGCCAACCAAGTTGTCCACACTCAAGTTCTTCAGGGAAGTGGACCCCAATATCCTCGTCACTTTTGTTCGTCTCTATACAGGAATGTTCTCATTCAAGTTTAGCTTTCCACTACTTGGCTCCTTCTTCCTGAGTTTCTTTCTGTCATCACAATCATTCTGAACCAGCAGCATTCTTTAGTGTTGCTGAGTGAATATCAACAAGAACTAAGAAGGTGATATAGCTAGAAGTAGATACCGACTCCTTTATATTCTTTCCAGCTGGACCAGGCAATAATAGTAAAACGAAATATTAAAGTTCGGTCGCCAATATGAAGGTAGGACGACGCGAAATAGGAAACTACCAATTAAGTCAGGCATGGGATGCTACAAACTGAAACTGCAATAGAGATTTGCAACCGTTTCGGCTGTTGCAATTGCTGACTCGCTTTTCATAAAAACCGTTTCGAGAGAAACGATTTCGAGGGTTTGAGGAGCCGTTCGTGATGAAAACACTGCGCGGGCTGGCCACTTACAGTATGGAGTCGTTCTGTATAGCCCTGACATGGAATTGACATCTCGCTCGCTCGCATCAAGGTATTGTCTTACTACAAAGGCAGCCATCCGTATTCCCGTAGCGTGTCTACTCTAACCTGCCACTCAATACCTAGGCAGCATCCCCAAGCTCTTTTCTGTCATTTCTGTCTTGCCGACAAGCATCTGCGCAGTGATTGCAGTGCGGCCCATGTGATCGAGCGGCACACATACACATGAGTCTCTTGCGTCAAAGCGCAAGATCCTGTTTGCGCTTCTCACGGCCGCTCACCGTCGCCAAACCCGCCCTACTGAAACGTCTGGGCGGCTTAGCTGAGACCCCCGAGCTGCTCTTGCACAACAAACGCAGTAATAACTTCCTTGTCTTCACCCGCTCATCATCCTCGGCTCACTCCCAAAAGCGCACTCCTGACGACTCGCAACGCCCAAATGCCACCTTTACCCCACCCCCCGCCTCCCCTCCCCTACCCCCTCCACCGCAAGCCAGCGCGTGGAATGTGGCCAATGCAATCACCGTCGGCCGCCTCTTCGCGGCCCCTTTGACTGGCTACTGCATCCTTTCCGGCGACTATGAGCTCGCGCTGGGCGGGCTTATCTATGCCGGCGCCTCGGACTGGCTGGACGGCTTCCTGGCTCGGCGCTATCATCTGCACACGGTCGTGGGCTCGTTTCTCGATCCGGTTGCAGACAAGCTCCTCATCTCCACCACCACTGTGTGTCTCGCTTATCAGGACGTTATTCCCGTCTGGCTCGTCGCGCTCATCATCGGACGTGACGTCGCTCTCGTCGCGGGCTACACAGAGCTCTCCAGGATCAAGCTCGTCGGATTTTTCGGGCCTGGTAGACTTCTATGGGGTGGAGGGCAGCCACTCAAGCCGCACTTTGTGTCTAAGGTCAATACAGGACTGCAGATTGGCCTTGGGTTTGCGGGCGTGCTTAGCGCTGGCCACTGGGTCTGCATTCCTTCACAATTTGTCGATGCGCTCGGTCTGGCAACCGCTGCCACCACCACAGCGTCCGCAGCCTCGTACGGCCGCGAATTCATCTCTCTCCGTTTCCGCAAACGATAATCCCTCCACACCTCGTATTCCCCCGCCCCACCTCTTCC
>JAUKWC010044354.1:0-10963 GCA_032356245.1 Endocladia muricata | reverse complement strand
AACCACACCTCGCCCTCACCCGCACGCCCTCACCCTTTCCACCTCCACCAGCCCGTACTCCCAGCATCGCATCGAATAATGGACGCCTCGTGACTCTCGAACGACGCCACCCGTCCCACCTGCCTTCCCTTCCAGTTTGTACACCAAAATCCGCCACCACCAGCACTGCCTCGACCTCTCCACCTCCAACAGCCCGCACTCTCCGCATCGCATCGCCTTACACCTGCAACAGCCTGCAATTCCCGCATCGCGTCGCCCGCCACACGTCGCGCCACTCTTGAACGACACCACCCATCCCGCCCACCACCCTTTCCAGTTTGCACACGACACCACACCATCAACTACACTCCCTCACTCGCACTCACGCACCCTCTCCGCAACCGACAGCCCGCACTCCCCGTATTGCACCGCATACCACACGTCTCGCGACTCTTCAACGACACCAACCCTCCCACCCTCCATACCTTCCGGTTTGTACACCACACCACACCATCGCCCGCACTCCCTCATCCTTTCCACCTACAACAGCCCGCACTCCCCGCATCGCATCGCACATCACACGTCTCGCCACTGTTCAATAAGGCCTCTTATCGCGCTCAGATCCTTCGCGCCTGTGCGAGTACCGTTCCGATTTCGCGCTACTTACCTGTCCACGCCGTCGCATCAGAAGGAAAAACTGTGGCTCAGTACTTTCTGTTGGCCGCAGGGTACCTTTGCAGATTTGACGTGGTGGTGTCTCGTGTCGCTACGGTTAAACTAGGGCCTGTGGTAGGTTCTTGTGTCTCACAGTTTCGCCGCCGTGCCTTGAAAAGACCCCGGATGAAATTACCCTTGACCGTGCAAAACTTTGAAAATCTTTCAATCACGGATATGATAGTATAACTGCTTTTCGATTCCCATATCTCGTTGTAGTCTCTGTCAGCGAATGAATGATGTTCTCTCGTGGACACAGCCAACAGCGTATGTGTGTGTCGAATGGCGGGCCTCGTCTTCCACCTTGACCACTCCCGCGTGTACGAGACCTGCACTAGGTTCCGCGAACGCGGGAGTGCTCGCGAGCAGTCCTCCCGTCTTGTACTTAGTGAAAACAAGAAGATAGCTCCACCCGTGGAAAATGTCCTACCTCTCCGCTGTCTCACTCCTCCTGCCAGCCCTTCTCGTTGCAGCCATCCTTGCCAGCCCTCAATATGCGCTTCAAATTTCGACACTGCTTCTACTTGTCTTCTGACACGTACCCCCTTTCCAAACACGAGCGAAAGTGTCATTCCCAAACACACCGGCCGGCCGAGCTCGTCCCTATTTCTGTGCAAGGTTCACCCGCCCCAGTACCTCCTGTCTACTACGACGATAACGTCCTCTCTGATGAAGCTCCTGCGCCTCTGCTTCCCTTGCTCCCATTCCTGTGGCACCTTTATGCAAAACCGACAACAAGTAAGACCGACCTCCTCATACAATCTATCGCAGTTTTTCTTGCCGAGGTATAGAGCACCGCGGCCCGGCGCACAGTTAACGAGATCATCTTTATCCTGAGCGGTCCCGACTTCTCTCTCGCGGGCTTTGGAGACCTCACTCACTCCTGATAAGAATGTCGCGCCCCCGCACGCGCTGTTGTCGAGAAGGAGCTTCACCATTACGGCTTCTCCGCAACTCGTGAGTAGGATTACAGCGGTACGTCCTTTGGAAGTGCGTACTTCCGGGACTGTCTCGAGATCCTGCGAAAGCAAGTAGCGCCAGCTAACACAGAGTCTTGCTACTTCCACCCGTGTGGTGACCCCCCGCAGAGCGACACGCCTCTCTCCGCGCATCCCCTGCAGACTGACGTGCACCTACGAGTTTTTCAAGCACTCAAGGAAGAAGTCATGGGTAGCAAGCTCGAGGGTGTCATCCCGGACACCGTGACATTGGAGACCCACTCGTTTGTAGGTTGCATACGGATCGATACGGATAAATCCGCCACTACACTAAAGAACAGCGCCCACGTTGCCTATCCCGTGCATTCGGCTCTCCTCAATCTCACTGCCGCTTTCCGCCGACGCTGCATAATGTTCCGGCACACCGTCGCTGGCTATCTTCCTGTCCAGCTCTTCCCCACCGCGGACGACAGAGACTTTGACGTTCTTCCACCGTCTTCGACTACTCGCGCACCAGACACCAATACCTCTATACTACACTCCGCCCTGCACTCTCTGCTATCGCCTCTGTTTTAAAAAGCCCTAGTAGGCTCCATATGCTCACATGCCTACCATCGTCTCTGGAAATGCCACCCTGTCCCCTCCAGCTACTGTTGCGACGTACCCAAGGCGAAGGACATCATCGGCACTCGGTCAGGCACAAAAACCAGCCAACCGTGCCACCGTTGCGAAGTACCTTCAAATCTCCTCACGTCATCCGCCTCATTCGCGCCAGGCACCACGCAGTCCACCGTCCATCCTGGCGGAAAAGTAGCCGGCCTCGAGGCCGACGTAGCTGCTCATGCATTGCTGGGCTGGCCGGCTCAGGGCCGAGCTGCCACCCCACAGGCGCAGCGAACCCTCGCCACCCCCTCCTTGCGGAGGATTCCATCCTTTCTGGAAAGATGCCCCCTGCTTCCATCCAATTCTCATCTTGACATGCACTCCATTCTCGGTTTCCAACCGCTGCGCAACACCCACCTCGCCATCTCCAACCTGATCAAGATGTGCATACATCTTAGGCTCGACTCCCCTGTCCAATTCACAGGGCAAGCTTCCTCTGGGAACAGGCGGAAACCGTCCGCACAGCTCTCCTTCGCGGAGTCAGAACAGTTCTGGCTGTCATTCAGAGGGATGTCGACGTTCTCGGCCTACACGTCGACTACTCCGCCTCCGAAACAGCCAGTCGACTGAACAGACTCTCTGAAAATGAAGGAGTCTGCGGCATGCTGGAGGCCGACCACTATAAGGCCGTTGGCATGGTCTTTACAATTATCGCAGGAATCATAGACCGTTTCTGTGATGAAGGTGACTCTGCGCCTCTCGCACCTATTCGTGCTCAGTACTCAGACATTCTAATACTCAGCTAGAGACAGGGACTAAAGAAGCACTAGAGCTTCGCCGAGGTTGACAACCTAGAGGACCTTGTCGATATGTTTAAAGCTTTCATGCTCCACAATATTTGGGATCACCGCCCCACCAGGCTCAACACCGGCAGGTTTCGTCTCCTCACCAACCTTGCACATGACATCCGCAACTTTTGGAGGCCTACAACATGTAGATGCCGGTTTTTGTGAACACGCTCACACTGCATTAAATCAAGACTACTTCCACACCTCCAAGTGAAGAGCGACAGCCATGGACGAAAGCCTCCGCCGAATCCAGCAATCCAAAATCCTTGCTGCCGTTCGAACGCAGCTCGGCTAGGCCTTCCAATCGCGTCGCGTCAGAACCCTGCACAAGAACCTAAACGACAGGCACGGGGCGCGTCTCGTCAGGGCACGCTTGATAATATACATTCGCGAACTCGCTGACTTGGGAACCCTCGCGATGCCGCATCCCGGAAACGAAGAAAACCACCTCACCGCCGCGATGTTCCAATCACTACGCGGAGAGACTTCCAATATCTGCGTCGCTCTTCTTCTCCAGCTCGGTGGCCAGAGCACCACTGTGCTGCTGGACCTTCTCCGCGCCGAGCTTTTCAAGTAGCATTCGGTCTACACACGTGACACTCGCCAGTTTACTCTCGTCAAAAGTGGTTACGTTTTCGCCGGCTTCTCTCCTTCCGTCAACGACTATGATCCCGACCTGAATGTCATTCCCGTCGATCCAATGCAGGAACATGTCATTCAGCGCGTTCATTCAAATAGCAGCTTCGACCCAACGAAGCGGCATTGATTCAGGTTCGTGTTCCTGGCCGCTGACAACGAAGGAAACACAGACACTGTGTGGGTGTCCCAGGTTCTGTCTCTCTTCCGTATGCATGACCATGAATCAACGCAACCTACCAAGTATGCTTTTGTTCGGTACATGGACTGTATCGCACTAATCGACGCTGTTGATCACACTCTGCAATGCGTTCGATTGCGGTGGTCTACAGATGAGAATGTAAATCGCACAGAAAACCCGATCCCGCTCCCAGAGATGCAGCGATGAGGGTTTCAAGCTCCTCGTTCTCCCTGGTTTGGCCTGTGGAAGGCCTCTGCTTTCACCGGGACAGCTCACGTAGTGCGGTCAAATTTCCACATACCCCGTGTCACTTCTCAGCTCTACTGGCTCGACGATCACTTCTACATAAACAGGTTGTACAGAGACTCTGATGCACGGCCTGCCCTATCTGAGCCCTCCCCTCCAACGGACACGCCACTCGCCCCTGCATTAGAATTAAACACGCGAGAGAACTACAATCCGTCAAGGGAGCCACCAACATACAAGTACGGTTTTCTTCCTTCTCTCTCTTCTGTGCGTTGACAGTCTTTCGTCCTCTGCTCCAACGAGAGCGCGCGGGGTAGAGTCCAGGGTTGTCGCGGGAATCCGTCCCAGGCCAAACGAGACATTGCAAAGTTGATACTGTCTTTCGCTTGGGTCTGCACGTGCAGCGGAGCAGTCGCCAGCGGCGCCAAGCTAACTGGACGTGCTGTTCGAAAATCACAACTTCCGTACCGCCACATAAAATTTGTTCTCTAAACCCAGCTTCACCACTTTTGTGGCTATGTCGAGGGGAGCTTGCTAACGAATCCTCGCCATCCTCTTCACCAGACCGTTCCATCTCCTCATTTACCGACTCACACAACACCTCCTCAACAAATACTCCACATCCTCTTCACGAGACTGTTCCGTCTCCTCATCCACCGACTCGCACAACGCACCCTCAACAGTATACGAGAAATTCTCTTGCGGAACAATGTGGCATATAACGCTGGAAAGGTTGCATTGTATCTGCGCGGTTGCCAGGGGCAAGTACTTGGAGAACGTCAGGCTGTGAGTGCGTTGGCGCTGGCCGCCACAGCTCTCAGGTACGGGTAGGATACTACTGTTGGCAGCCAGGTGTCCAGGCGTGCAAGTTGCATTATAGACCCGTACGTGGACGTCCCATCCTGTTGAGCATGGTACTCTCGGAGATCGTAGAAGACATGGCGGCCTAAAGATTTTCCAAACAGTAGGTCACCCTCGTCAAGATCACACCCCTCCCTAGGTACAGAGTAATCACCGTAAGTTACATTCCCGACCTTGCTGAGTCGCCACTACGAGAAGCCTGAAGTCCTTCGCTCCTCTTCCGAACGCATCAGCTTCACGCACGCTTGAAGTGCCTCGGATGAGCGCTCCGCCCGCTCGCTGTCCGATACAAACGTGATCTTCCGCGACATCGTGAAGGAATAACCAAGGCATTGAAACAGCTTGTCTCTAGCGTTTCTCTTCCGCGCGCTCATCGTGTTAGAGATTGTCTGCCTCCTCCCCGCACATAGAGCAAAGACTGTTGAAACAGCCTCCTCGCACTTGCGATGGAATTCGGCGTCACGAAACAAGGATGACCAGTTCCCGGTGCCAAGCTCTGTACGCACCATTCCAACCAGAGCCGTCACCTCCTCGTAGTAGGAACGCGTATAGCACTCCTTACGATTGGTAAGAATCATCAGTGGAATCGGCACGACACACGCTAGGCCATCAGCGGAAAGCTCCGCCCCCACGTACGGCTCACTACGACCCGCACAGCTCCGAACTCGGACAGAACTTGTTGGGTCCAGCTCTGCACTTTCGCGGTGGCACCGTTGCAGAATCTGCTTCTCAATAGTTCCGGCAACATCAATGTCCTTTGCCCCCACGTATTTCATCCGCTTGTGACTCTGCCCACGTCCAGTTGCCGCACGCGGTGTGGCCGGCTGGGGACATTACAAATCCCGCGAACCACGCGTAGGCTGTCGATCTCCTGCTTGTCATTATTGAATTCGGCTTGTCGTCACAGGAGCTTGGAAAGCATTGCCTTAGTCACCACCCGCACCTCAGGAAGCTCTTCATCTCCCTGCCGTACCTTCTCCCTGTAGTCTTTGAGCCGTTTCTTCACATCATCAACCTCTTGCTCCTGTGCCCGGACCTTGTCCGTCACCTCCGCAACCATCGTTTGTAGCCCTTCCATCTGCTCACGCGTGATCGATTATGAGCGAGCTACAGCGGAAGTCTCAACCCTTGTCCGCGACGTCATGAGCGGAGGTGGAGACGAAGAGGGTCTCACCCCCGATGCACCAGGAAAACGCAGGGTCCCACCAGGAGTTTGCGCTACGCCACGGTGGATATGAGACCGCATAGCGGCTGCAATGCCGGTCGCGTGGACGCGCGGAGCGGACACGATTCCAGCCCGGACGGTGAAGCTGGCTGTGTTCGAACTGCAGTCAGATTGAATAGATGCACGACAAGGACGCATCTGGTTGGAAGCACGCCCTGGTGGCACTGCCGCTACTATAGTAGCACCGTGAGTCGCCAGAACAGCGGCACCATCTGCTTGTTCACCATCTAGACGAGACAGAGACAGCGACGGCGTCGCCTGGGGCCGCAGAACCCAATTAACCTGCCTGCAGGATGGCGCGGAGTTGCACTAACCTCGTGGTTCGGTGCGGTCATAACGACAGGCGCAGCCAGGGCATCATCACCCCCCCGCTGCTCGTGGATGCGCCGTCGAGATCGTTCTATCGGAATAGTCCTTCCCGTCGTTCTGGCCCGCTGAGCATTTGACGTAGAGCTGTGCCACAGGCAGGACAGGACAGACGGGGGCTCGGTGAGAAAAACGAGTTCAAGAACTACGTCCCAGTTGTTGTGAACTGAGCAGTATAAGTCCCAGCTAGCAGCTACTACTGGTCGTGGGGCCCTTCTAAGGTCATATACACGCGGAGAGTGCCTGCCGATGTTTCAGGTATCATGAGCGTCAATGGCAGGACTAAAGGCACGGGATGAGGGCCTGGAAATGGGTATTCCAGAAAGTAACGAAAACTCAGAATTGGGTGGTGTCATTAACGACAGGGGCTAGGATCTGCACATCTGAGAATACATGCGCAGATATATATTTTCTCAGATTACCTTTTTCAGATCCATCTACGCATGTGTTTTAACATGTTTAGATGTCAGACCGTGTCACTAGTGACACCCTCCTAGTCTAAATTTTCATTAACTCTTAAATCTCTGTTTCCCGCTGTAGCGGCCTCCGAATCGCACACGTTTCTGGGCCACCTTTCTTGCGGCTGAGCCCAAGTCTTTCTCAGCGACTATAGTGCGGCGTGCTCCCCCGGAACTGGCTCTCAAAAAGGCATGTAGTGTATGAGTATGTTTATCCGCCTGCTATTTCGGAAGATCTTATCAAGCGCTGAGAACCTAAACTTATCCCCGTAGTTTGTGAACAGCTCCTTGCCCTTCAGAGTCTCACGCGTCCGACGAATCGTAAAGGCTGTCAGTTTACGTAGAGCTTTCAGCGACAATTACCCGCGATACTCGTAAAACTGCACGTTTGTGTCTTGCGCTCTAGAAGTACCTCTTTTTCGCTCCTTCTCATCGCCAGGCAAGTACCGTGCGTCATTCAGAACTTCGGCCACCCAAAATAGGGCAGGTACGGTGTACACCTCATGCCTCGGACCTTCACGGGACTCCGTCCAGTTTTCCACGAGAAGAGCTACCCGGTTGAAATGATCTTTGTGTACCCCCCAGATTCCACCTTCGTAGGTCTTCTTTTTCTCCCGGGTGCGTTCACGCAAGTTTGCGTACAGGAGCTTCCCACAGAATGGGAGGATTGTCTTTCCTTTCGCGATAACCCGGTCCAGAAACACCTCGATTGCCACGCCTTCGTACTTTACCGTCAACTGACGCACCATCAGAGACCTCGCCATCGCTTCCACCGCCCTTCGTGTTAGCGGGTCTTGCGTGTCCAGCAGGGCGTGGTACTTTGCGTGCCAGTCGTACACTGACACCCGTCAATAGCGCGGGGAAGGCATAGGATCCCCGGCGTGGTTCGCAATAAAACGGACTATGTATTCCGGTAGACATTGATACCGGGGGCACCCAGGAGGAGAATCTGCAAGGCTGCTACCCTTCCTGGCACATCGCTTCCGTTTCACGCCAGCCGAGAACCTTGTGGTACGCTTGATAACCCGGGGAGAGCCTCCAATGCCGCACGCGGTGCTCGCAACGCTTTCGCAAAACGACTTAACCAAGCTCGGTAGAGCTTTACTGACGCATTTGTCATCCTTGTCGCACCGCACGACATGCCAATGTCTCGGAAGCCCTACGCATGCTTTTGTAGTCGCGCAAGTACCACTGAACAAGTCCACAACAAGGTCCTCCGGTGTCGAATACTGTAACACCAGGTCGCTCATGTGATTGATGCAGTTCTGCTCATATCGAAGCATCTTCATGCTAATCCATTCATGAGCTCTTCTCACCACCTCCCCGGGCTCTAACCACTAGATTCGATCCGAACAGTTCGATCAGGCTGCGTGCGAAGACTGCACATACCCGTTGCTGTGGTAGCACGCCCGGGCGAACTGCACCTTAAGTGGCACATTCCTCCGCAAAAAGTGAACAGCCCATTCCGTGATTGAGGCGTGGCTACATCCTTTTATACCCGGGTTTTGCGTGTAATGAACTCTAGCTCGAACCAAGACCATCGGCTGGTCCTCCACGTTAAACGCGAAGTCCTTCTGCCGCCTCCCCCTTGACGCACTGGCCCCATCACTCCCCTCGTCGTAAAACTCTCGGCTGCAGCGCTTGGCGCGGAAAGCTACATGCGGAAATGTGAACCACTATAGATAATGATTCCCCGGCCGGTTTTTGCAAGCCGTGCGTCGAGTATTGGGACGGAGGCGTCCATGTCTTTGCGGTTGAACACATCATGGGCAGAGTTGTCCGCACCCTGCTCGCTTCTACTGTTGAACGGAGGGTCCGTCAACAGTAGCTGAACCGTACGATCCAGACACTAACCCAAGTTGTCAGCGTGATGATTGATGAGGCCGCGGAAAGTGCAGATGTGGTCACGGCGGGCCGACTTCATCTCACCGAGCAACTCCGCGAGAGGGTCACTCGACGGATTCTCCTCGGGGAGCGACTCTTCTGACACATCCTGGGGCGGTGGGGACGGGCCAATGAGGTTGGCTAGTTCTGGTGCCTCACAAACGGGGTCGTTTGGCTCAAGCACTAATGAGTTAGGAGTGGACCGGAAAGCCTCACTACCTCGTCCCGTACGACTGGGTGCGACCACATCCTCCACTTCGTTGTCGCTACCCTCCAGTTCCAACTCCATCTCATCTTTCAGCCGGAAAGACAAAGAAAGAGGAGGCTACGCAGATAATCCCACACTGCGTATGGTGCTCGACAGTGTCACCCGCCGACGACGACGCGGTCTTTTGTCTTCCAAATCGGCATCCGGCAGCTCCGAGTTCACCTCGATAGCCTCTGAACAGCCACCATCATCTTCAGGCGCTTCACGTTGAAGCCCGAAGGCCTCCCGGGTATCCCTGCTCAGGTCGGCAATGACCCTTGGCAAATGGTCATCGCACGAGTCAAAGGAGGCGAGATACAGCCAGTTGCTGCGGTGCTGAACGGCGTAAAAAGTTTGGTTCGTAACGATGGCTTGCAAGCTGGACAGGAACAGAATGGTAACCGCCCACATTGCGGCATCCTTCCCACGAGTTCGGCCTCAGGATACCGTACTGCTCGTACTCTCCTCCACACTTGCTACCCCATTCCCTTGCAGGGTGGTCTCCTGCGTGATCGGTGCAAAGCCATCAGCGCGTGACTTCAAAGCGACAAAGTGCTGAACGCGGGGACGAAACAGAAGGTAGGGCCCAACTAACGCTTCATACCCCGAAACTTTCACTGCCTTCTCCAGCTTCGTCCACGCCCGAGTTAGTAGCTGCACTGGAAAATGCGAGACAATTTCCGCTGTGATTTATCTTCTTCAAAGCGAATACACACTTGCTGCCACGCCTCGAGTGGCATCAGTTGATCCCGTGGAAGCACGTGAGACCCTCGGAGCTTCTGGAGCGGCTAACGGAAAAGGCTCCAGGCCGAAATACTTCCCGAAGCTTAGTGAACTTAGAGGGAATGAGCTTTGTGCCAACAATAGAAAAAAACCCATAGTTCTTCTCCCTCAGAGCCACGTCCGCGATCTCCCCGATCCTCCTGTCTTTTCGGGTCGGCAACACGATTGACAGGGCTGCGCGCACTATCTGCTTCATCTGCTTGCTGCCGAGCTCGCGACAGACCGGGTCGTCTGTCTCGATAGAAGTGCGGAAGTCGCCGCCAGGTTTGCGCTGCTTGCTCTTTACTGCGCCAATTTCCGTGATCGTCTTTGAGGCCTCGTCGTCTGCTGTGATGACAAATTGCACGACGGCCGACAGGTGGAACTTCATGAGGTCAAACTTCGCGTTCACCTTGGATAAGGAGAGAACGGCAATGAAGACAGGCGAGCACATCCCGGCTGTCCCGGAGCGGCTGAGTACAGTTAGCGCCATGGTTACAGTGCGGTGGGGAACGAAAGATGGAAAGAAGCCCAGAAATGAAGGGGATGCAACGAGGGGGGAGCAGAGCGTCGCAAGCGAAGCAAGGAAAACCACGTGGATCCAAGTGCAGGGAGGAGAGGCAAGGACGAAGCAAAGAAGGCAGGAGATACCACGTAGATGAATCGATCTCAAGAGGGTATGAGCTGTCATGATTTGGGAGCAGGTGTGCGCCATATGCACTGGGGACAGGGATGGCAACGGCTGGAACACGACATGGTTCCACACGCTCACGTTTCCGTTCTGTAACAGCAGTGACGAACAGTGCGGCCCCCTTCACGAAACTCGGAAATATCAAATAGATTTTTCAGAGTGCGGGGGTGCCACTAATGACAGATGCTGAGATCTACACATGTGAAAACACATAAGCAGATGGATACGCGAAATTTAATATGGAAAACAACATCCATCTGCGAGTGTATTTTCACATCTGCAGATCTGAACCCATGTCGTTAGTGAGACCCCACCGGTCTTATA
>JAUKWC010044343.1:0-10971 GCA_032356245.1 Endocladia muricata | reverse complement strand
CGACTCCCTTTGAGTGTATTTTCCTACAAGCGGCCCCGCCTTTCTCAACGAAAGCGGGGCCGCTTCATTTCCTAACGAAAAACCTCGGCTCCCTCCCCCCAAATCGCAGACGTTTTTCCCACAGTCCTTCCCAACCAGCTCACCCCTTGACCACCTCACCTCCCACGCCAATGGTTCCACGCGCCGCCTCTCGCGAGATCTCTCGCCGCCGCACATTCGCCATCATCTCGCACCCAGATGCCGGAAAAACCACACTCACAGAGAAACTTCTCCTCTACGGAGGAGCCATCGGCCTCGCCGGCAGCGTCACCTCAAAGAAGGAACAGCAGTCCACCTCTAGTGACTGGATGAGTATGGAAAAAGAACGCGGCATCTCCGTGTCTTCAACCGTCCTCCAGTTCGACTATCAGGGCACCTGCGTGAACCTACTAGACACACCCGGCCACCACGACTTCTCAGAAGACACATACCGCGTCCTCTCCGCCGTAGACGCCGCAGTCATGGTCATAGACGCCGGTAAGGGCATAGAGGCTCAGACCCTGAAACTGTTCGAAGTCTGCCGCCGCCGCGGCGTCCCCATCTTTGTCTTCATCAACAAAATGGACCGCCCCTCCCGGCCCCCACTCGAACTCATCGACGAGCTGGAAAAAGTCCTAAAACTCGCCCCAGCTCCCGTCAACTGGCCCCTAGGTGACGGGCCGCGCTTCCGTGGCGTCTATGATAGACAGAAAGAAGAAGTGAACCTCTTCGAGAAAACTGCCCACGGCGCATTTAAAGCCCCGCTAGAAGTCGCAGGCATAAACGACAAAACCGTTCAAGACGCCCTAGGAGATGACCTCTATGAAGTGGTCACCTCAGAAGTCGAGCTACTCGATGGACTCACCGAGCCCCTAGACATCGAGCGCGTCCTCGCCGGCGAGCAAATGCCCATCTACTTCGGTAGCGCCATGAACAACTTTGGCGTTCAAAACATGCTCGAAAGCTTCCTGGAAATGGCCCCACCTCCCACCGGCCGGGTAAACTCAGTTACGAAAAAAATGGTAGACCCCAGAGAGGAAAACTTCTCCGGCTTCGTCTTTAAGATCCAGGCAAACATGAACCCGCGTCACCGCGACCGCGCCGTTTTCATCCGTATCGTCTCCGGCATCTTTGAGCGGGACATGCAAGTCATAGACCAGCGCTCTGGGAAAAAGGTGAGACTCGCAAACGCACAAAAACTCTTCGGACAAGACCGGGAAACTCTAGACACAGCCTACGCCGGGGACATCCTCGCCCTCATCGGCAACTATAACTTCCTCATAGGCGACACCCTCACCAGCGACCCAGCAGTCACCTATGATGAAATGCCCCGCTTCACCCCCGAGTGCTTCGCCTACGTCATCAACCGAGACACCGCGAATATAAAGCGCTACCGCTCCGGCATGGACCAGCTCATGAAGGAAGGCGTCGCCCAGTCATACACCGTCCACGGCAGCGTCCAAGCCATACCCCTGCTAGGCGCCGTCGGACCACTCCAGTTCGAGGTCCTCCAAGCCAGACTCGTCGCCGAATACGGCGTCGAAACCCGCCTAGAAACACCCCGCTGGAACTGCGTCCAGTGGTTCGAGGAGAAAGAACCAGACACCGACAGAAGCGACCGCGAACCGCCCGAGGTCACCCTCCCCACCGGCTGCGCCCTAGGCCGCGACCAAGACGGAAACTGGGTCGCACTACTCCCTGCTAGCTACCTCCTAAACATGCTTCACGACCGTAACGACCACCTCGTATTCCGCAACAGCGCCTAGTCTCTACTACCAGGGGCTCGACGCCGCGAAAACTCCCAAGCGCAAAACCAGCACGAAAAGTTCATAACCGCAAATCGACACAAATCTCTCGTCGCCTACCCTACTACTGGACCAGCGAAACCTCACCTAGTAAATACGCCAGAGAAACACCTGCACGACCGCCTAATTCTTCATCGAATGCCACTCAGCGCGACTTTACTCCTGCCACCAAAACCCACGTGATTGACATCGACTGAAAGCACAACCCGTAGACAGGAAAATATCACATAGCCAGACTCCACATGTCGAAAGCACCGCGCTAACTGTTTTCCGTAAAAATCGCTATACCTATCTACCGACAATTAACGAGTTAGGCCTCTCATTTTCCGCGTGGAGTGTAGAGTCGATCTGACACCGCAGTATCTTGTTCGCCTTCTTGGCTTCTAGATGCCAACTACCATGTAAATCTCCATAGCAGGTGATCTCATCGTAAAGCCAATTCGCGAGATCAGAGTAGTCTGCATCAGAAACGAGATCACTTCGCGCTGGGAGTGCATAGTCTACGGTCTCCTCATCCATCTCAAGGAGCGGTCTACAAATCTGGAGAAACACAGACGGCATCAGTAGTAGCTCCTCCCTGTCGTCGAGTGAAGATCGCCACCAAGCTAACCTTCATAAAGCTTCCGAGCTCCACGCCAATACTTAGCCAATCCCTTGAACCTACCGTCGCAATAAACCAGCCTCCCGTGTAAAACTACAAAGTCCCGCAAAGCTCCCTTTGCGGACCGAAGAACAAGAAGATCCATGCCGCCAAAGGAAATCTGCCTTCCACAGAATTGTGCATTGTGTCGTGCTAAGGACGTCCGAAAACACTGAATACGGCTCAGAGGTGCCGTAGGTCCAAACATCCGTAGGCGCCGAATGGCAGTTCCACATGCTAAACGACAGCCCTCCCCCCCTCCTCCTGCAGGGTGCCTGCTGAAAGCCGCCCAATGAACGGCTTGAGATTGGGGCAATCGAGAAAACCCTTACTCCGAGAAGCAACGGGACAAGGAGCATTCGTAGCAATACACGCAGCCACTAACGCACCTGAAACACCACCAAAGACAACCAAAAAAACCAGCCCCCACAATACTGAGTAACTGATAACAACAAACTAGCTCTGGAATGATGCGTGCGGAATACGCGGCGAAAATCGCTCCTAGAATCTGCCCTATCAATGCCAATGCCAATGGAACCAAGAGCATCCGCCTCTTCCCTGACATGCCCCTAGGAACGCGATAAGCCCCGCAGAAAACAATGAACGCCAGAATCGCTAAAAATATCATAGACATAGCATCACAGAGTCAAACCACCCAGAGCGAAGCGAACCACCAGCGCAACTCGCGCTTGGCATCACCAGCCTGTTCTCCCACTTCATATTGGCTCAGCAAACGAGTTCGAAATTTGTCGCCATGCCATTAGGATCCTCAAATCCGAATCAGGCCTACCAGAAGCGGACTGATGCGCCCCCCCCGACTCTGATTCTGAATAGAGAGTCACCCTTCTCGTCGCCATAATTGAGATAACACGGCCATCTGTGACCCACCCATACTAAGTTGAGCCTAAAATAGGCAATCATGTCCAAGCCTCCGTCATAGTAGTGAAGCGCTACAAATTGATATCCTAGCGGCCAAGAATACTGAGAGCCTAGCTCGACTACTTCCAATGTGCTTGACCGACATCTTCTCTCATAGGAGAGAGCCATAGCATAGCTACCCAGTGGGAGAGCTTTGATCCACAGAGAAATCACTAGGCGGACTCTGGGCGGAAGTCCACCAGTAAGATAATTGATTAGAAATATGGAGTTTAGTGTCTCTCTGTCGAGACACTTTCTGTCGAGACACTTTCGGGGGATGTAGTTAAGTCTACCTCGAAATCCCGCGATCGCGGTGCCGCAGATACCGGAGATTAGTTTAGTGATAACCGCGTCTTGGAGTTCTTGCAGGGAGTGTTTCGTAAACCTTTGGCACCTCCCACCGCTCTGGGAGGTGCCAATTAAAACCGAAATACGGAAGATGGACAAACACGCTGAAAGCTAGCGGATTCAACGGATAGTATGCCATCAAGGCGAGCGGAACACTACCCTTCAGCGGAAAATTCACGCGAATTTCGGGCGATGAATCCAGTTCTTCTTGCAGCGGAGTCGAACTTAACCGAGAATCCCCCCCGAGCAGTCGGGAGGTGAGTTACTAGACATATCAAGGCTGCCGACCTACTCACCAAATCAACAAAAAAGAGCGATCATTTCGCATCCAGACCATTCACCTACGACGAGTTGCGCGCCAGTTCGATATGTATAACCTCCGGGCCACCAAACGAATTTCCCGGTGGACTAAAGACGGAGTGAATACAACAGGTGCGAAGTCGTCCAATCTCTCTATTCAAAGTAATCTTAAAACATGAAAAAATATATTGCCGAATTAATTGGAACCTTCTGGCTTGTCTTCGCTGGTTGTGGAAGTGCTGTTCTTGCCGCTGCGTTCCCAGACGTGGGTATCGGTCTCTTAGGCGTCTCTTTAGCTTTTGGTCTTTCAGTTTTTACAATGGCGTGCGCTATCGGCCACATTTCAGGATGTCACTTGAATCCAGCTGTGACCGCGGGTGTCTTTGCCGCTAAGGGAATGGATAAAAAAGATGTGCTCCCCTACATGGTGGCACAGGTGCTGGGCGGTATTGTAGGTGCGGGAATCCTCTTTTATATTGCTTCCGGGCAAGAGGGTTTTGACGCCGCAAAAGGATTCGCTTCTAATGGAATTGGCGCAAATTCACCAGGCGGCTATCCGATGGGACCAGTGCTTGTAGCTGAAGTCGTTCTGACAGCGATCTTCCTGATCGTTATTTTAGGCGCTACAAGTAAGAAAGCCCCAGGTGTGATGGCTCCGCTCGCGATTGGCCTTTGCCTGACTTTGATTCATTTAGTTAGCATTCCTGTTTCAAACACCTCGGTAAATCCTGCACGTTCTACGGCAGTGGCCCTTTTCCAAGGTGGAGCAGTGATTGCAGATCTATGGGCTTTCTGGATTGCTCCGATCGTTGGTGGAGTTTTAGGCGCGGTGATTCATCGGTTCTTGAACTCAGAAGAGGAAGCTTAAGCTCCGTTTAAAAACATTGAACCTCTTCTGGAACCGTCCAGAAGAGGTTTTTTTATGCACAGACTAAGGTCAAATTGGGTGCTTTTTAGAGGGAAGGCACCAAAGAATAGTCGATATCGACCGCGCAACTTGTTTTCTGTAAAACTCGCTAATGACTTTTGCAGAATGCAGCTCTGATCATGAGGCGACTTACTCATGCACGGTGAAGCTCTCTTTACGCAAGCTCTCGGACTCACTTCTCCATGGACTCTCACTCAGTGCGACTTCGATTCCTATCGCCAGAATTCTCGTAACTGACATCGACTTAGAGCCCGGATCACGCTTCCCGGAAGGTAACTCGGATGAAGGAGTGAGAGCACCTCAAGGTCTTCCAGAACAAGACCACTCTCCGGATCCGCATTACTCGCATCAGACATCCTGACCATACCGTGAAAACCGTCTCCGTTCCGTGGGCTCACCCCGGAAGTGGATTCACACTCATGATCGAAGGTTCTATTCTCGCAATGATCAGAGTCCTACTCTTTCGCGGAGGTCTTACGTCAAACCGGAGTGACTCAAGACCGCTTCTAGCACCTCGTCCTAACGAGAGTCCGAGAGGCCTGCAAAGAGACTGATTGGAACTCTCTCAATCTCCTCGGCGTCGATGAGACCTGCAAAACTACTATGGAAATAGTCAGAAAAACATGCTTACCTTATTGACAAACCATCACCCATATCAACGTCCGAGTCCAGTCACGCGCTGCCGAGAACGCGCTCCGAATTCAGAGTTGAGGGTTAAATGTTTATTAGATTTTCGACTCGCAGCGGGCAGTGCATTGATCTGCTACGCCTTGTTCTGCCCGTTTTGTCCTTCGCGTTAAAACCAATGCTTCCGCATTGCCGAGAGGAAATCCTTGGTGATCGAGTAGCCAGAATCCGATCCGATCACCGAATCGATCCCACACTCTGGGCAAAGAGCAGTGTGACGGGGCTCTGGCTCAGAAGTGTCTGTCCAATTCATGATCTTCGCAGGAGGAAAGATCGCGAGACAATGAAAGCAACCGCACTCGGAACTCTTCATAATTGATTCCTTGTGTCGGATTGAGGTCTTATGAGCTTCAATCACCTCAGCCTGAAGCACCTTCTGTTCGCCCGATTCGTCCATCGTCTTCTTGTAGTGTCGATCCAATGCTTGGTCGCAGCTTGATAGAGAAAGCACCACAGCGATACGCAGTAATGGATGGGCTTTCATCTCTTGGCAGAACGTTCAAGTCTACCCACTCCTAGACGGAGAGCGACCTTTGGGAACAGAGTGAACGTCGGAGCTACGAAGTCACGCCGAAACAACGACGCGTCTAGGGATTGGGTGCGGCGCCTTGTTCGCCATTGGCTTGAGTTTTCACAGGGGCAAACACGTAGAGTCCGCTCGCTAGAAGCGACCAGAAAAGGGCAACGATAATCAGGGTAACCCTCATCTTCCTGTGACTCATCTCAGCGACTACCATAGCTGCGATAAAGGGAGCAATTATGCTCATCCCAAAAGCCATTGGCACAGCATTCGCGTAGTAATGACCCCAGCCGCTGTATCGATCAGTATAAAAGAAAAGCGCTAGTGCAGATGAGACTGCAATGATCGAATATAAGAGCCATGAAACCGCTGTATCGCTAACCTTGTTAGGATCAGGTCGGCGTATCTTTTTGTGATGTATCTGAGACATTAGTAGGCGAACGTCCAAAATGATGCCACCCGTCGCGGGCGGCGAGCATCTAAACATGAATCAAGGTTGCACGTTCACTGAAACTTTCAACTGCGCAGCGGCGGCGGGTTGGTCATCCATGTCTTGTTCGCTGTTGAGTTTTTGCAGGGGTCATTTGGGGTTCGGCGGCCACTCCGAAGACTTGAGAGGTTTCTGCATAGGATCTTCGTCGAACCACTTGAATTTCGAGAATCTATCGTCGGATTCAATGATCGTAGTTAACGCTCTTTCGACCCCTTGCGCCGCGTCATCTATGTCGGCCGGATCAGTCTTCTTGAGAAATTTCTTCTTCGCGGCGACACCGAAAACCCAGTGCTTACTCTCACCGAGATACTTCCATACGCAGATATCGACCACTATGCCCTTCGACTCGACGCCCATAATCCAACCCCAGTCTTCCATCGTCGGGTCGAGATGCTGCCTAATCTTCTGAAACGGAAGTAATCTTGCGTAGAACCATCCAGCGCAATCTGCCCCGAGGAACCAATGGTCAAGCTGCTCATCGGGAATGTCCGTGAAGAACAAGTCGGTCTCGAAGGCGAGGTAGCGCATTTTTCTTCAGCGAACGTCTGAGCACACCAATCGCTGAACCATTCAGCGCAGGTTACTAGACCTGAAAGTATTCTAATCGTAAAAAGCGTTTTTGGCAACTGCGGGTTCAGCGATTGGGTGCTGCGGCTTGTTCACAGGGTTTTGTTCTTTCTTATCAGTAAATGCTCGATGCGCTAAATCCATCATGTGTGGACCGATCAGATGAGAACGAAACACTTGATGAAATTACTGATATTAAAGTATCTCAAATATGGATTCAGGTGATCTAGAGCAGTGCCAAGCCCAAAGCGGACTCCTCCGAATAAAAATGATTCTATTGATGAAATGAAAACGCTTCTCAAAAGACCTGAAGCTATTTGCGACGGGCTGGATTCAATTGTGAACGTCAAAGGCCTGCTACCGCTGACGGGCGGCGAGCTTCGACGAAAAGGTTAAGGGTTAAAGTCATCATAAGTCTAAACTACGCGGCGGTTAGCGGTTAGTCAGCGCCGCCTTGTTCTCCTTCGGTAGTTTTCTCGGCCGATACAGATGAGACGACATCTTCCAATACCGAAAGGAGCCCCTTCAAAGTTGCTCTGTAATGAGCAGGCTCATCTGGCTCCGGGAACTTAAGATTATTCTTCTGTGGTGGATTGGACGGAAGCTCAAAAACAAGCTCTCTAACATTCTCCGCAATATATCGAATATCCCTCTCGTCAGAAAGAGTATCAATAATTTTAAGAATATCACGCTCACAAATCGCCAACCGCTTTGTTAATGTGCTGATCTTCACTAAGCCGCTACTAGAATCAATGTTTTGCAAACGGTCCAAAATACCTTTCAACACACCAATCAAACCCATTCTAGCTTCAGAATGAACGATACTACTGGTTGGTGCTCCTGTAACATACTGAGCCTCGAGCGTTGCGCCTTCGGTCAATAACTTTATGTCATTGTAGATCGCTATAACCCCTTCTCGAAACTTGGGGTATTGAGAGATAAGAACATAAAGCGAGCCAAGAACAGTAATATACTGTATGATCGACCCTTCCTTTAGCTCGACCCTTGTTTCAACATCTTGCTTTAGCAGGAAATTACTACGAGTATTGATAAACGCGCTCAAGTTCTCACGAAGCTTCCCTGCGGTCTCCTCATTAGGCATCGGAAGGTTAAAGTGAATATACGTCTGACAAATGATGTCATTCTTTAGATAGTTTGCCACAGGGTAATTTTATGGAGAACGTCTGAAGCCTGGCATCCGCTAGAAGCGGCGCCAGTTCAACGAAGGGGTTAAAGGTTCTGAAATCATAAATCTTAACTACTGAGCGTCTAGCGGATTGCCAGCGCTGACTTGTTCTCCGTTGTGTTCGCTGTCTTCGAGGAACTTCTGCCTAACCATCTTGTAATGTTTCCGCGAACACCAATGAACCCGACCAAATGGATCTGTGATGCCAATCTGCGTAAACTCATCTTTGCGGATGAAAACATCCTCAACGGGGCGAAAACTTAAATCAATCTTCTCTCCAACCTTAAGGTCAGCTGGAATCTTACCTGAAAGAGGATCCTCATAATCAGGATTAAGTATGGCGTAGAGTGTTTTCCGTCGAAATCTTAACCACAATGACGTTTTACGAAGGTGAAGCATAGACGCGCGGGTGTCATTGGGCCCAAAATTTGTGATACTTACAAACAAGCGATATGGCCACTGTTCGCGGTCATGCCCGATAGTCACAACTCCCCACATTAAGCTGACCTTCAACTTCGCGCGGTAGACAACATCACGATAGATATTCCAACCAAGAGCAATAGCTGCCAGAACGAGCGAAAAACTACTGATGACAATTGCAGTTATTTCAGAAGGCGTCATTTTTTTGGGAGAACGTCCGAGTCATCCTACGCCTGACCGAGGGTGCACTCCGACTTTTGGGTTGATGGTTGAATGGTTATGATGCTTTCGACTTGGCAAGGGTCAGATGTTGAGATCGACGTCTTGTTCGACCCGTTCGTGGTAGAAACGCTTGGCTCCCGGCAACGCAGATTCGGAAGTCTGACCGTCCCATCCAAATTCGAAAGTCTTTTGCGATGTGCGTGAGGTAAAAGAAAGCGTGATAATCCCGCGGCCAATTCTTGCGGAGGCCCAATCAAAAATGTAACCGCCCTCAATGACCGCTCCACGAAATAGATCTTCAACAAGTCGCTCTGCTGTTCGATTCGCGTTCTCCCAAGTAGTGTCCGTCGCCCCGGCTTCAATGGTTCGATCATACTCTTTGGTAGCAAAGAAATAGAATACGCCCTCACGAACAGTCCAAGTGACCCCAGGGTCTTTCCTGGTGACCTGCACACGAATATCGTCACATCCGACACAACCGCACTCACATCTTCCGATCAATAGCTCTCCACCGTCCCTAAGCGACTTCTGATTGAAGAACTCGGGAGGATCGATTCCCAGATTGTTTCTCTCAAGCCAGTCCTCGCCGTCGATTAGTATTCGCACCTGATGGTCGTTCGATGTCGAGCTAGGGCATACATCAAATGCTAGAGAGTTCATTTCTTGGTCGAACGTCAAGAGTGACCCGCAGCCTACTGGCAGCGCCACTCCGAAACAGGGTTAAGTGTATGAGTAAAGAGGGGCATGTCGACTCAGAACGGTAGGCTGTTGGTGTCCACTCGCTTGTTCTCTCCCGTTTTTTGATTAGCGCCATTCGATAGTGAGTGAAGGCACGTCACCCTCTTCTTCGTAATCTTTGAAAATCTTCTCCAGCGTTTCTAGCGTGCCAGGAGACGAAGCCGCAAGTTCGGCTCGACCGGCGATAATAATATTTGGAGGAAAGCATCCGAAGCCAGTCAGGACATCCCAGAATGCGTCCCAATTCATTCCGTAAAAGTCGGGGAAACAGAGGGCGTCCGCAAATGCGGCATGAACATCGCAATCCTCTGTCGCCTTACGTAAATCGATCACTGGGGGATTTGCAATAGGCTGGGTAGCAGGAGGGTTCCTAACTCCAAGTCTCTTAAGAAGCTTGTCATCCTCCATGTAGTAAAGCTCGCCTGCATCTTCAGGATTCTCCATCGCATTCAGGAGAAGCTGACCCAATCGAAGATGTGGGAACTTGCTCCAAACCTCCTCAATTGCTCGGAGGCTACGCGAAATTCGCTCTGGGTTTCGAGCCTCCATTTCTTGAGAGAACGTCCTAGCATAGCTAACCCATGGGAGAGAGCGATGATGAACGAAGATTTTGAGGTTATAATTGTGTGAAAACTTGACTGGCAAGGCGCCCAAGGGGTTAGCTACTGCGACTTGTTCTGCATTTTTATTGTGCTTCATTTTGCCGGGCTTCGTAGGACTGGAGACTTGATTACAGAGATTTTGATTGGTTCTGATTTTGCAATTTGAGTTTCAGAACACTAACTATACGTTTTGTTGAGCGATATAATAATGTGGCACCTACAAGAATAAATACAGCTAAGACTGTATAATCGAAAATATATTCCATCATCGTAGTTTTATGTTCAATCGGATCACCTAACCCACTCATTGAGAAAACTCCGATTCCCAGGATTATTATCATGACTGCAATATAGATTCTAAATGATATCCAGAGAAGGTATAAAACTTCTTTGGTGTTCAGCTGTTTTAGCGTCTGTATAATCATTGAACTTATATTTTTAGCAGAACAGTGTTTATTCTAGGTGCGCAGCTCAGGGTGAGGTTGCACATTTCTTTGCTTAGTGAGTAGATTCCTCGCGGTGATCTGTCGATTCTTAAATCTTTTGAGACGGTTTGCTTCAGATGAGTCGTATTTCCTT
>JAUKWC010044332.1:0-10995 GCA_032356245.1 Endocladia muricata | reverse complement strand
CACCACCGAGAACTACACCACCCGCGTTACCTCGTGGGATCCGCTGACCGGTCGTCACGCGACCACCTACAACGACACCGATACCGATCTGTTCTGCGCAGGCTCCGCTCTGCTGTGGGACGGGCGCGTGCTGTTCGCCGGCGGCGACGGTGGCCGTTCGGGCAAGAACGGTCCGCTGTCGAATTCGAACCTCTACGATCCCTACACCAACCGCTGGACGCGTACCGACGATCTGGCCGCGCCGCGCTGGTATTCCTCGGTGGCGGCCTTGAGCAGCGGCGAGATGCTGACCTTCGGCGGCACCTATTCGCCCACCCCGATCGCCGAGGTGTTTCAGTTCAACAAGCAGTGGCGCCCCTTGCCGATCACCACCCCGTTCACGTTCAGCGGCGACTACTCCTGGTTGCAGGCCACCAGCGACGGGGACGTCATGTACTTCGGCCCGCACGACACGCTCAGCCGCCTGGATACCGATGATCAGGGCGAATGGAAGGTCGGCGCCGCGCGCGACAACGCCGGCTACCGGGGCTACGGAAGTTATGCGATGTACGACGTGGATCGCGTGCTGGTGGCTGGCGGCGGCAACTCGCTTGCCTCCAGCGTGACCATCGATGCGCTGAACGACGACACCACCACCAGCGGCGCGATGCTGCACGGCCGCCGCCAGCACAACCTGACCATTCTGTCGGACGGCAGCGTGATGGCCAACGGCGGCAACTCGAGCGGCGCCAACCAGTACGACCCGCAGGCCGGCGTGTTCCAGGCCGAGCGCTGGGATCCGGCCACCGGCCAGTGGACCGCACTGGCGAGTGCGGCCCGCGATCGCCAGTACCATGCCATCTCCCTGCTGCTGCCTGACGGGCGGGTGCTGACCGGTGGTGGCGGCTACTGCCCGATCTGCAGCGAGGAGGATTATCACGAGCAGAACGCGGAGATCTTCTCGCCGCCCTATCTGTTCGCCGCGGATGGCTCGCCAGCCGCGCGCCCCGCCATCTTCGCGGCCCCGGCACTGATCGACTACGCCAGCCCCTTCACCATCGGCTCACCGCAGGCCGCGGGCATCACGGCTGCGCACCTGATTCGCCTGGGCTCGGTGACGCATTCGCAGAACCAGTCGCAGCGTCTCATTCCGCTGACCTTCGTCGATGCGGGCAATCAGTTGCTGCTGCAGGCGCCGACCAACCGCGACATCGCACCGCCCGGGCACTACCTGCTGATCATCGTCGACCAGGCCGGCGTGCCGTCGATCGGCGAGATCGTGCAGGTCGGCCAGCCTTTGATCAGGGCCGACGAAGTGGTGGTGAACCGGCTTCAGGCAGCACGCACGGACTACTACGCCATCGATGCTCCGGGCGGGCACACCCTGTCGGTCGATGCGCGCAGCGAAGGTGCGCCGCTGGATCTGGCGATCGGCTTCGGTCGCATGCCGCGCAGCGGTGAGGGGCGTGATGTGAGCACCTGCGAGGTGCCGCTCGGGCGCACCGGCGCGCTCGAATGCCGGGTATCTTCTCCACAAGGCCGTACCTGGTACGTCGGCGTTTCCGGTGCCGCCGGTACCGACTACACCCTGCTGGCTCACCTGGGCGAATTCGACGTACCCGTCAGCGACAAGAGCGCCAATACGCTCGCCGCACCGCGCATCACGCGAGGCTACCCGCTCGGCGCGAGCGCCGTGGAATTGACGTGGGTGGCCGGCGAGGCCAGCAATCCGGTCGGCTACGAGATCTACCGGGACGGCCAGCTGGTGAACTACAAGACCGGTCTGCGACATGTGGAAACCTCGTTGGCACCCGACACCGCCTACCGTTTCCAGGTCATCGCCAGCTACGCCGACGGCCTGCGCAGTGCGCTCTCGGCGCCGGCCCTCGTCACCACGCGCACCGAGACGTTCGACTACGACGAGTTCTACAACCCGGCCATCCCCTCGACCCCGGTCGGACTGCGCCAGGCACGCTACTCGGACGTGGCTTTCGAGCTGTTCTGGTCCGCCTCCCGCGATGATCTGGCAGTGGTCGGCTACGAGGTGCACCGTGACGGGCAGTTGATCGACTTTGTCAGCGGCACCAGCTACTTCAACGGAGCGCTGAGCGCGGACACCGCTCATACTTTCACCATCGTGGCGGTGGACAGCGACCAGAACCGGTCGCTCCCTTCGACCGGCATCGTGGTCGGTGCCGGCGAGGCGCCGCTGGTACCGATCGGCGACACGCCGGACACGCTCGATGTGGATGCCGGTGTGGGCACGGATCCGGATGCCGGGCTGGATGTCGTGCCGACCCCGCTGACCGATGCCCCGCTGGCGCCTCCGGCGACCGGTACGGTCGATACCGAAACCGCCGATGCGGACGTGGTGGGGGCGCAAACCGCGACACCCGCTCGCCGAAGCTCGGGCGGTGGCGCCGGCGGACCGGTGTTGCTCGCCTGGCTGGCGCTGCTGGCGGTATTGCGCATGACCGGCCGGGCCGTCGCTCAGGCTCCGCCGGTCAGGTCCTGAGCATCACCCGAGCAACCGCTCGGGCGGGCAGATCAGACCACCCCTTCCTTCTCCAGCTGCAGTTGCAGCACCTCCATCTTCACCTCCAGATCAGCGGCGTTGTTCTCGGCAAGCTTCGCCTGCTGCTCGTCGATCACCGTCTCGATGGTGCCGAGCACCCGCCGGAAATTGTCCTCCAGCGCCGGCGCGTTCTCGCCGCGATGGTTGCGGGCATAGCCGGCGGTGACCTGCTGCGCCCCGTCCAGGTAGACCTTGAGAAATTTTCTGGCTCGACGGGCGTCGACCGGATCGCGCTCGATGGTGCTCAGGATCTCGCGCGCCCCGCCGGCGATCCGTCCGAGCCGGTCGCGGAACTCGGTGTTGTTGATGCGGGCCGCATCCGCCTCGATGCGCTGAATGCGCCCTTCGGCCTCGTCCAGCAGTGCCACCAGTTCCTCGGTGGTGATGCCGACGGCGGCGATGTCCGGTTGGCGGGCCGGATCATCGAAATCGTAGTAGAGGTAGCAGCCGAGCAGGACCGCCGCACCGATCAGCAGCGACTCGACCAGGCCGTGGCGGGTGGCGATGCCTAACCAGGCCACCAGGAAGGTGCCCACCGCCGCCATGCCGGAGCCGACCAGGCGGTAGCGCACCGTGCTGGCACGCCGCCTCAGATTGCGGCGCAGCGCCTCGTTGTCCAGCCGGATGCCACGACGGATGAAGCTGGCACCGCCCAGCAGCAGCGCAAGGCCTGCGGCACGCGTCAATGTCTTGACTAGGTCGCCGTCGCCCAAGGCGGACAGGGTCGCCGGCAGCAGTGGCAGTGGCAACAGATACAGCAACCAGCCACGCCACAGCGCCGGCTGCCTGGCGTCCGGGTCGTAAGGTTTGACACTGTTCACCGGCGTTTCAATCCCAGAAGGCCTGGCAGGACACGAACCCCACCGTGGCGAAGAGGATGATGAAGCCGAGCACGCGTTGCAGCGTCTTGGGAATCAATCGCTCGCGCGGTGCGGGCTGCGTCAACGGCGACTGCGCACCACCCGGCATGGAGGTGCCGGGCGGCGGCCGGTGTCGAATCGGTGGGTCCGGACGGTCATTCATAGCGTGATGCAACGCGGCATTCGATGACGACACTATCGATGAGGTGACCCATGAGTGCAACGCGAACACCGTATCGGACGCCGCGTCATCTACTCTCAGTGACATCCTTGCTCGCGTTCGCGCCACCATGACCGCTTGTCTCTCGCCGCTCTCCCTGTTGTGCCTGGCCCTGGCGCTGACCGCCTGCAGTGGCTCCTCGGACGAACCGGCGGCCGTCCCGTTGCAGGATCCGGATGCGTCGGATCCCGAATCCGGCTCGGGGGCGGAATCGGATCCGGACACGACCCCGGACACGACCCCGGACGCGACCCCGGACCCGGTTGCAGCGGCACCGCCTCCCGGCGACGGTGAGCAACACGATGACAGCAACCCTTTCGAGGCCCCCAACCCGGAAGGTGCCACGGTACTGGAGCGCATGGGCTACCGCGGCGCTGCCGAAGAGGCGGACCGCCTGCTGTCGACCGACTACCTGAACGTCTACCGGGAAGCGGTGGACGACATCCGGCTGCTCGCCGAGGGCGTCACGCTGGGCGTCGCTCCGGTCAGCGTGGCGTGCCCGCTGGGCGGCAATGCATTGATATCGCGTCCCGAGGCGGGGACCGAGGGCGAAGGCAACCTGCTGCGCTTCACCTTCGAACTGTGCGCGCTCGGCCCGGCGACCCTGACCGGACAGCTCGATCAGCGTCTGACCCAGGTCGGCGCCAAGTTCAACAATGACCGCCAGCTCGATTCGCAGTTCGTTCACTTGGTGCTGGATCAGCAGGATGGCCTGCGACTGCGGCTCGACGGTAACTCCAAGGACGATCGCAAGGAGGTGTTCGTGCCGATCTGCGGCACGGTGCCCGCCGTGCTGCTGGAACACGAGGTCGCCCTGGAGAGCGTGACGGTCACCTCGGCCGAGGACGGCACGACACGCCTGCTCGACGCGCTCTACAACGCCCAGGACGAGAACATCTTCGAGGACCGCGAGGCCTGCAACCGCGAGCGACGCATCTCGTTCAACGGCTCGGCCACCGTCGTGCTGGCCTCGGAGCCCGGCGGTGCGGTGACGCTCGGTCTCAGCAAGAGCGGCACCCTGCTGCGCGATGACGACGAAGCCCCGCCGACCGGCGGTCAGGCCATGCTCGTGGCCACCTCCAGTGATGACGCGGCCATGAGCGTCACCACCGTCGATGACGCTGCCGGGCTGGCGCAGTTCGATCTGCGCGCCGGCAGCGCGGTGGCCTCGTTCATCGACACGTACACCTTCGAACCGTGAAGATTTCCAGCCACGCCAGCGGCACAGCGTAGCGACGGCCCCCCCCGCGCCCGCTCACACCGTGCCGGCTCACACAGCACGACGAACGATCCGGTAGACGTGCTCGGTCAGCGACTCCAGCCCGCGATCGCCGAGGTTGCCCAGCCGCTCGGCGCCTTCGCGCCGCTCGAGCTCCACCAGCTCGAAAGTCTGGCCCAGCAGCGCATGCACCATGGCATCGGACACCGCGAACGGCGGTCCCTGCATGCGGGTACGATCGTAGTCGATCACGATCAGCAGACCCGGAGCGGCGGCCGGCAGCACCTGCGCGAACTGCCGGGCGTAGTGCTCGCGCAACGCATCGTTCATCGCGATCAGCGACGCCCGGTCGTAGACCGCCGAGACGTGCGCCAGATCGGAGGGTGACAGCGCGAAATAGTCGCCTGCGATCAACCGGATCTCCGGCCCCGCATCGCTTGAGCGGTACTCCACGCCAAGCGACGTCTCGGTGCGCTCGAAGGCCAGCGCGTTCTCGCCGAAGAAGGCCGCCACCGCCTTCTCGGACAGCTCCACGCCCATCACCGCATGCCCTTGCTGGCGCAGCCACAGCATGTCCTGCGATTTTCCGCACAGCGGCACGAACACCGTTGCCCCCGCGGCGATGCCCAGATCGGGCCAGTGGGTGGGCAGCCAACGGTTGATGCGAGCCTGATGAAACCCGATGCGCCCGTCGTTCCAGGCACGCTGCCAGTAGTCCGCTTCCATGGATGCAGACTACGTGTGTTCAGTGCTCAACGCATCAGGTCCGGCAGGCCGGTCGCCAACACGGGGAACAGCAGGATGAGACAGGCGGTGGCCAGCATCGCGAGCACGAATGGCAGCACGCCCGCGAAGATCCGACCCAGCTCCAGATCGTCCCAGGAGGCGTTGACGGTGAACACGTTGATGCCGACGGGCGGCGTCACCAGCCCCAGCTCTATCAGGATGATGATCAGGATCCCGAACCAGATGGTGTCGACCTGCTGCGCCTGCAAGGCGGGCAGGAACACCGGTACGATCAGCACCAGGATGCTGATCGGATCGAACACCATCCCCAGCACCGCGCAGACGATGCAGATCAGGATCACCAGTTGCGTGGGACCGACCTGCCACTGCTCGATCAGCTGCACCAGCGCCAGCGGCATGCCGGAAAAGTTGATGAACTGCGAGAACACCAGTGCGCCAAGACCGATGGCGAAGATGGCGGCGGTGATACCGATGGCATCGCCGAAGGTGTCACGGTAGTCATTCCAGCAACGCATGCGGCCTCGTGACAGCGCGAAGGCGAAGGCACCTGCCGCGCCGACGCTGGCCGCCTCGGTCGGCGTCAGGATGCCGAAGTAGAGACTGCCCAGCACCACCCCGAACAAGGTGCAGAACGCCCAGGTCCGGCGCACCGCGCCCAGTCGCTGACCCCATGTCATGGCGGGCGTGGTGGGCGCATGACCCGGCCTCAGGCGGGTCCACAGGCTGATGGTCAGGGCGAACAGCCCCATCATCAACAGACCGGGCACCACGCCCGCCATGAACATGCGGCCGATGTCCTCGCGAGCGAAGATGCAGTAGATGACCATGGGCACGCTGGGCGGTATCAGGATGCCGAGCGTGCCGCCGGCGGCGATGGTGCCGGCGGACAGGGAATCGTGATACCCGTAGCGGCGCAGCTGTGCGCTTCGAGGCAGGCTTTGCCTGGATCGGCGATCCCGCTCATCCGCCCGCGATATTGTGGGTCGACAGCCTGAACGCGCACTACCACCCCGAGATCCTGAGTGCCGGTGTTCGGGTCCTGAACGCGGCCGGGTGGCGCGTCGGAATCGCCAGTCAGCATTTCTGCTGCGGCCGGCCGTTCTACGATCTCGGCATGCTGGAACAGGGCAGGTCGCGGCTGCTCGATATCCTGAACGGCTTCGCTGCACGACTGCCCGATGCCGCACCGGTGGTGGTGCTCGAGGCGTCGTGCCGCTCGGTGTTCCGGGACGAGCTGCTGCGGCTGTTACCGGACGATGTGCGTGCCGCCGATCTGGCCGCACGCGTCACCGGGCTCAGCGCGCTGCTGGAACGGCACGCGTTGCAGCCGGTTCGTCGCTTGCCGCACGGGGTGATGCACTTGCATTGTCACGACAAGGCGCTCGGCGACGCGGTGTCCGACCGGCGCCTGATGAAAGCCTGCTTCGAGTCGCTGGACGAACCGGAGCCGGGCTGCTGCGGCATGGCGGGCAGCTTCGGCATCGCGCGCGATACCCACGTGCTGGGGGAGCGGCTGTTCGACCGGGCACTGGGGCCGGCGATCCGGAACGAGGCCCCGGCGGGTGGCGCGGCCGAGGCCACCGTCGTGGTTGCCAGCGGGTTCAGCTGCGCCGAGCAGATCATGACACGTGGCCGGCGCACCGCTCTGCACCCGGTGCAGGTGCTCGAGCGTTGTCTGGCGGACCTGTAGCGATTTCGATGTCCCGCCTGGCCGGCGTGGCCGCTTCCGTGCGGCACTCCGGGCTTGGGCTGCGACGTGGTCGTCAGCCTGGCACGCTGGTGTGCAAACGCAGCGGTCGGCGCCGTTATCGGTGCAATGACTGGCAATCGGTCGGGATGGCGACACATGAGGAACAGGTGCTGCAAGGCAGGAACGGGTAGCGCACGATGGCCGGGTTCGCCGCGTGCCGTGGTGCGCCGGGCGTGGTGTCTGGCGACGTGTCTTGCCATGGCCACCGCGCCGCTGCGCGCACCCGCGGCCGACGGTACGCTGGCAGCGGCGTCGCCCGGGCCGGTCGCTCCGTCCTTCGCACTGGCTGGTCAGCACGGCGAGGTGTCGTCGGCGGCGCTGCGCGGTCAGCTGGTCTACGTTGACTTCTGGGCCTCATGGTGCGTGCCCTGCCGACGCTCTTTCCCGTGGATGAACGAGATGCAGGCGCGCTACGGCGGGCGCGGTCTGCACATCGTCGCCATCAACCTGGACGAGGATCGTCGAGCGGCCGAGAATTTCCTGCGCGACACCGTGCCGGACTTCACCATCGCCTTTGATCCGGCTGGCACCAGCGCCGAGCGCTTCGGTGTGATCGGCATGCCCAGCTCCTGGCTGGTCGATGCGGACGGTCGCATCATCGATGCTCATGTGGGGTTCCGGGCACGCGATCGTGACGCGCTGGAGGCGCGGATCGCGGCGGCACTGCCGCCGCCGTTGCAGGCCGCAACACCGGCCGTGCCGACCGCTGCGATTCCCTCTGCGGCCTCGACCTCCACGCGGAGCGCCCGATGAATGCGCGGTTGATGCTCTGTGCAACCTGCGCGCTGCTGGTGGGCGGTTGCGCCACGCTGGACGATGCGTTCTCGATCGACGAGGTCAAGCCGTGGCAGCGCGACGTGCTGGCCGACGATGACATGCAGCTGGTGAACGATGTGATGGACAGCTCGGTCGATGACCACCTGTACTTCTCGCGCGAGGCCTCCACCGGAGGTGCCGGGATCCAGGGGGGCGGCTGTGGCTGCAACTGAGCCGGTCGATGCCCGACCGACGGGTACGCTGTCGCGGCGGCTTGCGATCGCCGCCTGTTCGCTGCTCGGCACGGCTGCCGCGAGTGCCGATCCGAATGCCAACCCGAATGCCGCCAATGACTGGAGCGTCGATGGCTCGTGGCTGGCCTACAGCGAGTCCGACGATCGGGTAACGGTCAGGAAGACGCTGCTCGATCTGCAACGCGAGAACGATGCGCACAGCATGGGGGTGCAGCTGATCCACGACACCATGTCGGGTGCATCGCCGACCGGTGCGCTGCCGAGCGACGGTGGCCAGGTGACCTATACCGGCGCCTCGGGCGGCGACGGTTTCGTGGCCGGTGGCGAGCAGGGCGATGGCACGCGCGCCCGGTTCGACGACACCCGCGTGCAGGCCGGACTGGCGGTGGAGAGCGAGCTGGACCGTGCGCTGTCGGTGAACTACGGCGCGGTGGTGTCGCAGGAATCCGACTACGACTCCTTCGGTGGCAACGTCGGCCTGGTCCGGCGCAGCGCCGATCAACTGACCACCGTGGATGTCGGCATCGCCGCCACCTTCGACTCGATCTACCGCAGCGAGCGCGACGATACGCCCGAACCGCTGAGCGATGTGGCCGAGGGATCGAGCCTCGAACGGGGCGAGCGCAGCACTTTCGATGCGCTGTTGGGGGTCATTCGTGTCCTGAACCGGCGCACCGTCGCGCAGGCCAACATCGGGTTGGGGCTGTCCAGCGGATACCACTCCGACCCCTACAAGGTGATCAGCGTGGTGGACGAGCAGCAGCGCGTGATCTCCGCCCTGCACGACAGCCGGCCGGATCGGCGCGTGCGCGCCACGCTGTTCGGCAAGCTGGTGCACCGCCTGCGCGACTCGCAGCGTTCGCTGCATCTGAGCTACCGGTTGTACGGCGATGACTGGGGGGTGGTGTCGCACACCGTCGATGCGCGTTTTCGGGTGCCGCTCGGCGAGCGCTTGTTCCTGGAGCCGCACCTGCGCCTCTACCGGCAAGGCGCGGCGAACTTCCATGCGGCATCACTGTCGGTCGACGAGCGAGGCCAGGCGCTGCGGCCGGCCGACGGACTTGCCAGTGCCGACTACCGTCTGGACGGTATCGTCGGCGCAACGCTCGGCGTGAAGGCCGGGCTGCGCCTCGGTGCACGAACCGATCTGCGCCTGCGGCTGGAGCGGCTGGAACAGCGCTTCGACGACAGTACCGACGGTCGTCTGTCAGCACTGATCGTGCAGACCAGCGTGCGCTACCGGTTCTGAGCGCGGCTTCCGGTCCGGCCCGATGTGCGACCCACAGGCTTGGGCGTGGCCAACGGCGCCGAGGTGTTGCGATACAGCAGCAGCGCAAGTCCCGCCAGCCAGAGGGTGTACAGCACGGCCACCGAGCGCTCGTAGGCGCCGATCAGCTCCGGCGGCACCAGAGCGAAGACCGGCACCAGGGCGATCCACGCCGCCAGGCACGCCAGATCGAACCAGGCCGCGATGCGATGCGTGCGCCACAGCCGCGGCACGATCAGCCCCATCGCCAGGCCGACCACGCTGGCCACCAGCCACAGCGCGCCGGTGGTGGACGGGCCCGGTGCGATCAGCCCGGGTACCAGTGCCAGCACCAGCAGGCCGGCGGTAACGATCAATCCGATGCCGATCCGGTAGAGCCAGCCGGCATCGGGGCGGTACAGAACGAACGCCAGCGCAAGGTGCGCGACGGTGAAGCTGAGCAGTCCCAGGGCGTGCATGTTGCCCGCCGCGCCGCTGCCCAGTCGGGCGATCGGTTCGACGATCGCGTCGTGCTGGCCCATGCGCAATGTCAGCAGGTGCAGCAGCACGGTGGCGGCACACGCCAGCAGGGCGGCGGTGGTGGCGATCGATCTCATGGCTCTCGGCGCTCCGTGGTGATCATCGGACGAGTCGGGCGCTCGGCGTAGCGGCCCGGGGTGTGCGACAGCATGGCATGCTGTGAGTCCAGCGATGTCGTACGTGAACGTGCGGACATCGCGCATCCCGAAGGTGGCTCGCATGACCGCATTGCTCGATACCGTCGATCCGGACGGCTTGCTCGAATACTCGGTGGTCTACACGGATCGTTCGCTCAACCACATGTCCAGGCGCTTCGGCCAGGCGATGCGCGACATCCATTCGACCCTGTGCGAGGTGTACGACGCCGAGCACGCGGTGATCGTGCCCGGCGGCGGCAGCTACGGCATGGAATCGGTGGTGCGGCAGTTCGCGCGCGGGCGCCGCTGCCTGATCGTGCGCAATGGCTTCTTCAGCTTTCGCTGGTCGCAGATCATCGACATGGGCGGCCTGGATGCGGGCACGCAGGTCATCACCTCGCGCGCGATCGACGATGCCGCGCAGGCGCGCTGGACGCCGCCGCCGATCGAGCAGGTGCGTGCCGCCATCGCCGAGCACCGCCCCGAAGTGGTGTTCGCCCCGCACGTGGAAACCTCGGCCGGCCTGCACCTGCCGGACGCCTACGTGCGCGAGCTGGCGGCGGCCGCGCACGAGGTCGGTGCGCTGATGGTGCTCGACTGCGTAGCCTCGGGCACTCACTGGGTGTCACTGGCCGAGTCCGGGGTGGACGTGCTGGTCTCGGCACCGCCAAAGGGCTGGAGCGCCTCGCCCTGCGCCGGGCTGGTGATGCTG
>JAUKWC010044321.1:0-10995 GCA_032356245.1 Endocladia muricata | reverse complement strand
CGGGGGCCTTAAAGTGGGGGGGTTGTTTGCCGTACAAAGTGCACGCGGTGTTCTTTGTGCAAGGGGCAATGAATCGGGATCTGTTTGTGGAGGGGGGCCGGTTTGAGGGGGTGGAGGGAAAGGTGGCGGGTCCGGTAGTGTGCTCGTATAGTAAGAGGGATTTGCTGTTGAAGAATATCTACGGAGTGTTCCATGGGGAGGCCATGGGGTTAGAAGGGGTGGCAAGCGGCAAGATGCTGGACATGAAGAGTATGACGGAAATGAGGCGCGACCCGTATGAGCTGGAATGCGGGGCATGGAATAGCGTCGACGGCACGCAGTACATCGACGAGGGAAACGCTGTGGCGGGCGGGCACGGGGACTTCAAGGAGGACGAGACAACCAGTCTGTACTGGGCCGCCATCACAACCGACGTTGCCGAGGACCAGTATGCCTGTTAGGTGGGTGCGGTTGGTCGGGGGCATCGGGGTGGGGGAGGGTTGAGGAAAGACGCGGACTTAGGATGACGGAGGGGGGTTGTAGGTGGGGTGGATAACTTGAGGCCGTGGATCACGTGGAAGATGCAAGCCTCGCACTGGTCCTCGAGTTTCGGTAGGTTACAGTACAAGCCATTTAGATTTGTTGCGTGCCCAGTGGTGGTGCCTCCTACAGTACTGTATCTGTCTTGTATCTCGTCATGGCGTGGGCACACGTGTAAACGTATTCCAACTTTCATCTCCTTTTTCGTTAAAACTCTAATTTCTTTCTTCTTCTCGTTATGTTTTTTTCTTGTTTGGGGGCGAAGATATTGTTTCTTCCTCTTCGTTCGAGGACATTTCATCTTTAACAGGACATTCGCATCATTCAGTCCCGCAGCCATTGCTGCTTTTTAACAAGTCTTTACCCTCTCACCTTCACCCTACCCTCCTTCCTCTCCTCCCTCACTCCCAGCCCCCTTTCTCATTCGTCCTCAACCCCTCAATTCGCAGTGCAACCCCTCCCCCCTCCCCCATATGGCCGTGGTAACATCGGCTGCATCCGCCGCCGCGGCCCGCATTGGTGCCGCTCTGTCGGACGCTCAGTACTTTGAGTCGAGCATGGTCCGCGTCGAGGACATCCGTCGGCAGCTCGACAGCCGCTCCATTAAAGACAAGCTGGACGCTATGAAGCGCGTCATCGCCCTCATCTCTTTGGGAAAAGATGCTAGTACCTTTTTCCCGGATGTCGTCAAAAATGTTGTTGCCCCCTCGCTCGACGTGAAAAAGCTCGTCTACTTGTACCTAGTGCACTATGCAGAGGATAAACAGGACCTGGCTCTGCTCGCAATCAACTCGTTTCAAAAGGATTTGGCAGATCACAATCAACATATCCGCGCCTTATCGCTGCGCGTGCTCTCCTCCATTCGCGTCAAGGTGATTCTACAGGTCGTCATTCACGCCATCAACAAGGCCGCCAAGGACGCCTCATCCTACGTGCGCAAGGCTGCCGCTCACGCCATAGGAAAAGTGTGCGCACTCGATGCCGCCAGCAAGGAAATGCTCATGCAGCCGCTGCAGGACCTGGTCAGTGATCGTTCCACACAGGTCATGGGTAGCGCCATCGCCGCGTTTGAGGAGGTGTGTCCCTACAACTGGGCCCTCATTCATCCGCATTACCGTCGCATTTGTGCTGGGATCGTCGACGTTGACCCGTGGGGACAGATTACGATTATTCTCATGTTGCTGCGGTACGCAAGGATCCATTACGCGGAGGCAAAGGGGAGAGGAGCGGGGAGGAATGCGGACTTGGCATTACTTCTGGAGAGTGTGGCGCCCTTGTTTTACTCGATGAACAACAGCGTTGTGGCGTGCGTGATTGCCGTGTATTACCATCTTGCGAGCGCCGACGAGTTTTGCGCGCTTGCCATCAAGCCGCTCATGCGTCTCGTCGCCATCCAGGACGACGGTGGGCAAGCCGTAGCGCTGAACATTGCCGGTGTGGTTGCCGCCCGTCACCCGGCCGTGCTCATCCCGTACGTCTCCGAATTCTACATCTCCGCTGCACACAGCGCCCCGATTCGCGCCCTGCGCATGAGCGTTCTCACCACCATCTGCGCCGCCGCTGGCGACCAAGGCGGCATCGGGAGCAAGCCGTATGCGCGCCGCGCGCTGCTCATCGAACTCAAAGAGTACTTGTTTCGCAGGAACAAGGAGCTGGCAGCGGCGGCGGCGCGGGCCATTGGCTGTCTGGCTACGGCCCATCCGGGGTCGACGCCTGCCATTGTAAAGGTGCTGTCGTCCGTGGTGGGTAGCGCGGACAACCCGGCGGTGGTGACGGAATCGATTGCGGTGTTGAGGCGCCTGCTGCAGAGGCATCCGTCGGCACAGACCAAGGCGTTGCCGCAGTTAATTGCGATGCTGCTTGCAGATGAGCGCGCGGAAGTGGGGTCGATCAAGGAACCTGCGGCGCGTGCGAGCATCATTTGGCTTATTGGCGAGTTTTATGACCAGGTGCAGATGGTGGCTGCGGAAGCGCTGCGACTGCTAGCGCGCCGATTTATTCATGAGGCCGCGGAGGTAAAGCTGCAGATTTTGAATCTGGCGGCAAAGGTCGTTGCATGGAGCCAGTCGGGGAAGCAGACGGCGGTACCAAGTTTGCAGCAGGCTGCAACGGTGCCAGTGGAGATTGGCTTGAAATTGATGGAGTATGTGGTGGCCTGCGCGCGGTACGATCGGGATTATGATGTGCGCGACAAGGCGCGAATGATGCGGGCGATCTTTCTGGTGGTGCCACGGAGTCCACTGTTTAATACAACTTGCGAGGCGTTTCTCGCGCGCAAGCCCGTGCCTGGAGCAACAGATGCCAAGTTCAGTTCAACGCACGTGTTGGATGATTCGCTCAAGTCGGATGTCATCATTGGGTCGCTGGCTCATGTGCTTGGGGGGAGAAAATTGCCGGGCTTCCGACTGCTCGCACCCTGGGCGGAAGTCGATTCCGACGCCGTATTGAGAGACGAGGGCGCGGCAGGTTCGGAGAGCGCTTCGTTTAATCGCGAGTACACGGGTGTGAGCAGTGCAGATTACCATGGGTTTGCACCTGTAAAGCAGACAAGCTCAGGTATGTGGGGGAATGGGCCGACGGGGATTTCTTCGAGTGGGGTCACTACGGATGTGAACAGTGCTATGGGTGGGGGAATTGGCTCGAGGTTCAGCAGTGGCTTTGGAGCGCAGGCCCAGCAGCAAAGTCTAGCGACCGAAGAGTATAGCAACATAGATCCAGATTGCTTTTACGCATCGGAGGGGGAGGAGAACTCATCCGAATATGATTCAACGTCGGGAGATGAGGATCCTGACGATGATATCCCTTCTGATAGCAGTTCTCGTGGTCGAGTTGCACCCGTTGCAAATACTGGCATCCTGGTCGCTGATCTGCTCTCTGGTGGAGAGGAGTCCACCACTGGCACCGCGGCGCCACCAACTGCACCCAAACCAACTTCTGAATACGACCTTGATGCTTTACTTGGGGGTCTATCTGTGGGAAGTGGGCAAAGTGGGAACAAAGCTACGAGTCCTCAGTCTACTTCGTCAAGTTGCGCGGGTAGTCCATGGAATCGAATAGTGGAAAGCTGGAAGGCGGGCGGTTTTGAGATCGATTCATCATTGTTGTCATCAGTTTCGCCCGCCAGACCAGAGGTGACTCCTGTTAAGTTGCGCGTTGCAAATAGAGGGCAGGCGCCAATGAAAAATGTGTCGTTTGTGTCTCTATCGGGAGACTGCTTCAATTGCAATGAGACTATCTCATCGATAGACGTGAATGAGACTAGGGAAATCAGGGCGGAAGCTCGGTTTCGAGGCAAGACAGGCGGCGTGCGGTTTAGTATCAATGCCGATGGGAAGCAGTGCGGGACCGGAGAGTTCAAGCCCACGGTCGGCTACGTCATTCGACCGAATCCGGGCATGGCACCGGGCGACTTCGTGAAAGCAGAAAGGTCACTGCAAGGTATGTTTGGTAGCGAGGCTCAAGTCAAGCTGGTCTGTCCAAGTAATAACGACTGGATTGGTCTTGCCGACAGGGTCCGCCAGCAACTGCTCGGCATTTGTTTTGCAGCTCATGTAAAAACAGCCGTTGGCGGCCAGCATTTCGAGAACAGCGAGCGTTTTTCGATTCTCTTTGCGGGCTATCTTCCATCAGCGCAGGTGGCGTCCAAAGAAAAGCAAATTGTCTTAATTCGATTAACTGTTACAGCTCAGGGTGATGATACAGAATGTTGCTGCAAAATTTGGATTGGATGTGAGCAAATACTATTCTCTGCAAATCTCATGAGGGCTTGCAAGTCTGCACTGCAAGCGATTGACCGCCCAAGATGATGGGCCTTTGCCGAAAGTATAGCGGTGACTATGATTATAGATTCAATTGCAAGTTGCTTTGCAGACCCCCAAGGGTGCCGGATCCCACCCACTCTCCAGGAGTGACTCACCAATCTGCTGGTCGTGTAAAGTTGGCAAAGTACACGGATTATTCAGAGCTGAGGACAAACTCGCAGACAAGTCTCAAAGGCCACCACCCCCCAAATAAATCTCGCCGTGGAAACCTTCTGGACGGTTTATTCTACAAGGGCTCTAGATGGAATTAATGTACAGGCAACAACTTCGTCAAAAATCGAACAGTCACAAACTTCTACAATACAATCTCAGGGGGCTTAAAGACCCCTCATCTTCAGTCTTCCCTCACACTAAGACTGATAGGCTCTGTTCTATCACGGACAGTGACTGGTCCAAATCAAGACCCCCGACGCCAGCTTCGTTCCAGTTCGTCCACAACTACACTTGTCTGTTCGAAATCACCACTTAAAGAACCAGACCCCTCAAACGATTCCAAGGAGCGACGGATTAAATCGAAAAATGATGTCCTGATTAAATGGGGGTCTCTCCTCGACAGATACGCGTTGAATTGTTGTAAGGCAGTCTCCAAGTCTGAGCAACGGATGCAAGCAGCAATTAACACTGCTGCGGTGTCTTCTCGCAATGCACCACCATGGACGGTGATATCACTAGCGATATCAAGGACAGCTTCAATATCCATGACCTGCCCGGCGCCAGTCAATGCCAGACGATAACTAACCTGATTACAAGGAAAGGGCGCTCGCTTGATCAGGCGGTACAAATCTACGGCCCTGTGACCTTCTGAGGCCTTCAGACAGCATTTCATGAGAGAATGCAATGTGTATCGATCGCCTTCGAATGAAGAAGCGGCCTTCATCTCTTCAAATATTTCAAAGGCCTTGTCCGGCAGAGACACATGCGCGCAAGCTCCTATGAGTATGTTGTAGGTGATTTGCGTAGGCTCAATTCCATTCAGCACCATAGTGTCAAAAACAACTAGGGCCCGGTCCACTCTTCCTTGCTTCCCAAACGCATCCATAATTTGACCAAACGGAGCGGAAGTCACTGGCAGGCCAGCCGCGTGCATCTCCTGTAACTCTTTAAATGCATCTTCGAGACGGCCGACGCAAACGAAAGCTTTCACTACTGCGGATACAGTGTACTTGTCGGCAGGCATGCCTCGTTGTTCCATATATCGATACATAATGATGCATTCGTCAACATTTCCAGCTTTCGCGTATGCATCCATCAACACATTGCACATGACACTCCCAGGCTTCGCAGTTGACCGAAACACTCTCCTGCAGAGATCGAGCTTGGGAGGTGATGCATGAGCCGCCGCTGACAGAAGATTAGTTTGTATATAGTCATCTGGCAAGACGCCTTCCGAACACATCTGATCGTACAATTTCAGAGCCACGTCCACGGCACCAGTGGAAGAGCAGCAAGTCAGAACGATGCTGTAGGTATACTTATCGGGCGTGAGGCCTTGGTCGCGCAGCTGAGTCAGTAATCGTAGGCATGCTCGCAAATCCTTTGTTCGCGCCAGCTTCTTCATGTGCAAATTGTATCCATAAACACTGCATCGCTCAGGCAGATCCGCTGCTTTGTCAGACCTCTCCGAGATGTACGGCACGTGAAAGTCTTGTCTGTCGACATCCGGCTCTATCAATACGGCGTCACAGGGTGCTTTTATGGGCGGTGACAGTCGAGGAGGAGCTTGTGTGATGGCTGAAGGGGATAGTCTAGCGCGCCTCGAACGTCGAAATTGGCCATCGTCCGGGCGCGACGACGGTGCGTCCCGAGGACTTTCAGGGCCAGAGTGCCGGGGGCGGCGTCCTTGCCTGCGGTGAGTAACCCCTTCAGTGCGTGCGGATGCAGCAGAAGGAGGTGGTACTGGGGCAGGAACGTAAGCTTGAAGACAGGTGGAACGGACCATGGCGCTGACTCAGAGAGACAGGCACAAACTTTGTAGCGGGCGACTAGGACGACGGGCTTGAAGGTAACACATTCTTGTTCGCCACTCGACGTTTTAACTCAGTGAAAGGGAACATCTGCGGCAGGAGTGAACAGTCTGTTGGAATGAGCAGACGCATTGCATTGAGGTGGGCGCCGCATAGGGTGAGAGGGACGGCGGCAAGCGCAGCAGTTGCGTAGTAAATGCAGTCTCAAGATATTTCCGGATCTTTCTGGTGGATTGTGACGATTGGTGGAAACCAAAACATTGCTCGGCAGATAGCCGAGATGGGCCCCTGTTGATACGCCGCATGTGCAATGGGCGTGTCCCCCGACCTGACGCTTCACAGAAGATGGGGCCCGGGATATTTCCGGACATTTTTGCGAGCACTTGAGTTTGCCCAGTGCAGATTTTCGCAGTAGGGTATTTGTGAAGATGCCCAGACGTCTGTGCCGATATCTTCTTTTCAAAAAAGGATTTAACCCTTTCTTCCCGTCCAATACGTTTACGTGATGGAAGTGTTAGGTGATTCGAATCTGGGAAAGGGGGAAAGCCTGTGGTGGACAAGACGATTTCATTCGGTCGGGCAGCGCGCCTTTCAAGAGATCCTACAGGTCACGAGAGGGATATCCATCGTGACATATTCTGGCAGTCTTGTTGTCCATCCAAGCATAATGAAGAGTATTCTTTCCATCTCCTGAAAAGGGATTAATCCTTATCACTCGACAATTCCGCCAGGGGTCAGCCCAGCCCCGAAGATATTCTTGCAGGATGTCTCCCATTACAACATGTGCACTTGTCCTGATTCATGTGCGAGTGGTGTAAACACAGAGAAAGCAGTGACAGCAAGTGGAACGAGAGGCAAATCGGTTGCTTTGTGCACACACCCCTGTTTGCCTGGGCTGCGCAGTTTGTGCAGACACTCACCTCTAAAACAATCGTCACGTCTATCGCAACCGTGCAGCACACCAGAAAGAGTTGGGCCTGCTCGCCGAATGATATCTAAAACCGAAATGACAACGGAAAATACCCTTGCAAACACTATTGCACCCATCCTCAAACATTTGTGATGCATGTCCCCGAGTGTGATGGGTGGCTTGGCAACTATCCCATCAGAGATGAGTACACCCCACCGAGTCGTGATTTTCACCGCGGGCGGGGAGTCCCTTCATTCGCTTGTCTGTGTGTTTATCCACGGGAAGAGCCTAAACCCGACTGAAAGAATCTGTACGAGCCTTGGCATGACCCGCGACATTATCATATTCGTAATATCCGAATACGCTGAGCTGTCTTTTTTTTTTACTTGAGTATCATTTGCAGCAGTGATAGACGAACAATGACAGGGTTCGGTCAAAACCTACTTCAATTTGATGCTCTATATCCTTAAGATAAAGTGTCATTCGGGTCTCTTTTCATCCCAGACTCCCCCGCAAACAGCAGTGACAATATTCAATTCAGCTGTAACTAACTTGCATACTTGTCTGCATAATTATGCTCATCGAGCCCAAGACAATTTCACGTATTCTGGTACTAGTAAGAAACAGATGTACGTGCAAGTAGAAATCCGAGATCGTCTTGTGCCTTCTTTTGAAAAAAACGAAACGAGTATCTTATATCTTCAATCGAGCGTCGCATCAGAAAATATCGCCTACAAACAAAACAAAAAGAGCTTGCATTGTACGTGGTTATGAAGCTACATCCCCACAGTGTGTTGGAAGCATAAGCGAAGATGAACACTGCGGAAGGGAGTTTAACCCTTTTGGAAGTCAAATGACGCACTGTTGAGGATTATTGTGTGGTGGAAGAAACTATGCCACCATACGAAAATGTCCAATTCTTCGAAACTTTAGTACTGATTGGTCGGCACGGGGAAACCACTGCGTCAATCTTTCTACTTCATGCACTATGACTGCTCCACGGCGTAGTGCTCACGTGTCCTGATTACGCGATGACATTATCACGCGTCTAGTCATTTTGAAGTTTACAATGAGACAAGAGTTCAAAGTGTATCTGACCCACCAACTGATGATGGAGAGAGTCTGAATGAGGAGCCACTGAAAGCCACTGTCGCAAAGCCACTGTCGCAAGCGACACCCAATACGTTCAACTTCCAACGTGCTCCTTGTTCTCGATATCGATTGGCGGCAGAGTCAACTCAGTACCCCCTTCCCGGCCCCACACACAGTGTGTAGTCGTTGGCTCTCACTTCCCGAACAGATTTGCACAACGTCGTGAAGGTCTTGCCGATTGAAGCAATGGACTCTCTCCTACACGACTTCGTCTCAGAATGGCTGCGCACATACGGAGAAGGATTTTTTAATTCACCTTCTTTCTCGAGACAAATACACTACAGAGAACAGAAGAATCCCGCTGATTCCGCCACCCTGTTATGGCAAGTTTTTCTAAATATATGTGTAGGAATTGTGCAGATTCATTGAGTGAAACTGAAGGGTGAAAATTCCTACTAAATGCGCGAGTGTGTCTTGCTGTGAAGTTTCCAGCTACAGAATTACCTGTAACAACTAGCTGCCTGATCACGTTTGGGAATTGCATATGTTCTTCGAAGCAATCTAGAAAACATCAGGTGTTTTTGCAACCAACTCCGCTTCATGTACAGGTTGCTAGGTGACAGTTTCAATATAGAGTGTTCTTGGTCCAGTCGATCTTTTTCTTCCAGGCTGGAAGAGGGACCAGCTAGAAGTCCACCACCGACTCGAATACTCACACAGATTTCGAATTGGCTTCGGTTGGAAAGAGTGAGGAGTCGCGATAAGCTTTGGCATATCAGCATAGGCTGCAATTCTTTGTTAACCTTTCTGGTGGAAGCATCACAAGAGATGGTTGTGTGGTACGACAAAAAAAGGTTCTGCTGATATGGCACCGTAACAGCGCAACTGAAACGCGAAGATTGATACACAGTACATACTTGAGCGGCACAAGGAATCCAACAATTGTTACAGTGCAGGACAGAAGTCATCGGTTGGCTTCAAACTGAGTAAAAAGGCAATGTTTCGGGAACCATACTACATGAACACACACAGTCTGCGTTCCAAAAAGCAGACAAACAGAAAGCATTCACAGTGAGTGGCTTGTAGTGAGAATGAAATAAGTCAGTTATTCGCATTGTCTACCATTGTTAATCTCTTTTTCTCCTCAAGAGAAAGTACTTCTCAGGTGCTGAGGTTATCCTTCTGTTTGACGCTTTGCATATAAAAGGGGCAATGTATTTTATCGGTGGCATCAGATAGAGCGCACCTGCAGGCAGTTTTTTGTCGAAATGAATCTCATCTTAGGATGAATTCAAATCTGGAAACTTCGAAGTACATAAAGCGACTCCAAGAAGCTCGCGAATCGTTGTAATCTTCTCATGGGTACCATTGCAACTCTGTCCGAAACGTCTCTTCGTCTTTTCGACTTTTCAACACAAACAGTGAAACCCGCTGACGCAATTGCATTCCTATTCTATTTCACAAGACAAGCTGCGCATGCCTTTTGTTACTGACAGGTCATTCGACGCTGTCTAGCGTTTCAGTTGCTCAGCACGTCGGAACTTCTGATCGATTTGGATTATAGAGAGCGTCCCCGTGCCATCACCGGGCATCAGTGTAATATTGGAATGCCGGAAGCATCCGCAGCATAGTTGAGGAAAGGAGCACTGTAGAGTCAGTTTTCCAGGAAGCGCAGGGGGTATCTTCCGTTCTAGGCCTTTATCCTGTACGATGGGTCTGAAAGCTGATTTCGAAATTCTGTACCGGTGTGTTCACAAGGCAGCTGCAGGTTTTCTTGTGCAAAAGTCCAGCAGAAAAGGGTGTAGAGACCACTTGTTGACCGGTAAAGAAACGAGAATCCGTACGAGTGCAACCATTTTACGACAAAAAACACTCTGACCAAGGGTGAACAAAAACACCGGTCGGAGGCAGCCGGTTTGAAGTGGAAGTGCTCGTACTCTCAAAGGAACTAATAACAGGAAAGGTTGGTCTGCAAGCTTCGTCAATATTGTTTGTTCAGCACAGGGTATTTTACCACTCGCTTGTCGTCAAGAGCTGTGAAAAAAAGTTGCCGCGGAGATACGGGATCATCGTTTAGCTATAGTCGCGATTCTTAGGCGCATCACCGCCAAGTGCAAAGTATCGAAGCAGGCCCAAACTGCACCATGACAATTACCCCAAAGGCGAGTCATTGTCGCCTTTCTGCACTTGTATGCCACTCTTGTGTCAAACTCGATGCGGGAAAGAATCGGAATATGCCATCTGAACTACGAGAATGTTTAGACAGACGAACAGAGTAGGGTTTTTGTGGTACTGCAGAGTGATGAATGGCACATGTATACAGTGTAATTGGCTGAATAAGCGCCATACACTCGTGTGTGTGTGTTTCAAATTCTAACGTGTCAAGACAACGAGGCTTGCGCGTTTGGGAACTTCGAAACGCGCTTCACAGAGACTTTTCGTTCTGCTGTTTGATCCTGCCGAGGATTCCTTCGCCAGTGTCAATGCATCGTCTACGAAACTAGTTGACATCCGTGATCTTCGGGGAGCTGTGGATCAGCAGTTGTAGACCACGCTACCGGAACTGGTCAAGAGTTGGGAAACATGTGACATAACATTACTGTACAGTACCAGCGTTGAAAATGAACAAAGTGGTCCTCGTTCTGTTGTCCTCAAGCAGAACTCTCTGTCGCAGCACCGCAACCAACCC
>JAUKWC010044310.1:0-10997 GCA_032356245.1 Endocladia muricata | reverse complement strand
TCGTCCGCTCCACCACTCACGCTGTACGCCAGCGTCGAGCTCGCGTCCGCGTCCGTGGCGTCCACCGTGGTCACGGCGTTCTGATTCTCGTCGACCGAGACTGCCGCCGTGTCCCCGCCACCGTCGCTCGTGATGATCGGCGCGTTGTCGTTCAGGTCGTCGATCGCGATGGTCAGCAACTGACGGTCGGTCGCGATCCCGTCGCTCACGGTGACCTCGACCCGATAGCCGTCTTTCGTTTCCCGGTCGGGGGCGGTGACGAAGGCGAGCACGCCCGTGCTCGCGTCGATCGTGAAGGCCGTCCGGTCCGCACCCCCGCTCACGCTGTACTCGAGCGTCTGCCCGGCATCGTCGTCGGTGGCGCTCACCGTCGTCACGGTCGTCCGGTTCTCGTCGACGGAGAGCGCGGCCGTATCACCGCCACCGTCGCTTTCGATCACGGGAACGGTATTGACGAAGACGGATACGTTCGCCGAGAACTCCGAGGTGTTCACCGGCAGTCCTGTGTCGTCGAGCGACGTCAGGGTCGCACTCACCACCTCGTTCGCCGGGATCCTCACGGACAGGTCGCTCGAGAAGGTCGCGGTACCGGTCGCGTCCGTGCTGACCGGCACCGTGCCGAGGTAGCGCTCGGCCTCGCCATGTCCGGACGGATCGCCGGTCGCGGACGCGTAGACGTCGAGTCGGAAGTCGGTCTCGGGCGTCGAATCGACCGTACCTTCGATCAACAGGAATTCCGATCCGTCCGACCGCGCCTGCGTCAGGACCGGATGGTTCTGCAGATCGTTCGCACCGCTGTCGGCGTCCCGCCTGTCGTTGCCTTGAACGCCCGCGGCACCGAGGTCGATGCCCAGGCCGTCGTTGCCGGCGATCACGTTCAGCAGGAACACGTTGGCGCTCGATGCGGCATCGGTGACGGCGATGCCCGCGCCGGCGTTCGCACGGATCGTGTTCGCGGCGTCCGGCGCACTCCCCCCGACCGTCACGTGCCCCGCTCCATCGGCGACGAGTACGCCGTGGCGCCCGTTGCCGCTCGCACCCGACCCGCTCGCTACCGTACCGACCCGGTTGCCGACGACCTGGACCCCGGTACTCGCCGCCCCGAGCACGGCGATGCCGTCCCGGAGGTTGCCCGACACCAGGTTCCCCTCGCCTGTTCCCGTCCCGCCGATCCGGGTGTCGACCGTATCGGTGCTCACGATGCCATCACGGTTCCCGAACGCGGTGCCGGACTCGACCACCGTGCCGACGGTATTGCCGACCACCACCGTACCGGTAGTCGTCACGTCGCTGACGGAGATACCGGCCGCCGTCGAGTGACTCGAAACGACGTTGGCCAGACCGCCGGCACCACCGATCAGGGTGTCCCGTGCTCCGCCGAGTACGGCAATGCCGCCGCCCCCGTTGCCGAGGGCGACCGCGCCGCCCACGTCCGTACCGATGATGTTGCCGGTGACGAGGTTGCCCGTTGTCCCGTCGCGCCCCGCACCGTCAACGACGATCCCGTCGCCCCGGTTGCCGGAAACGAGGTTGCTTTCCTTCAGGATGAAGTCGCCCCCCACCTGCGTGTCACTCGCCCCGTCGTGAATCCGGATGCCGACACCGGCATTGCCGAGGACGGCCGAACCTTCCGCATTCGTCCCGACAGCGTTGCCGAGAATCAGCGTTCCGATCGCTCGCGCGCCGGAGACGTCGATACCGTCGCCGGCGTTGGCCGACATCACGTTGCCCGACCCGAGGGTATCGCCGCCGATCACCGTTCCCGCCGCATCGCGGATGAGCACGCCGTCCTGGCCGTTGCCCAGAGGACCCGTACCATCTCCGGTCACGCCGATCAGATTCCCCAGGATCCGGTTCCCGTCGGTACCGGCACCGACGATCGAGATGCCCGAACCGGTATTCCCCGAAACGATATTGCCCAGACCGGTATCGCCTATCACGTTGCCCGACGCCTGACCTGTCACGGTGATACCGGCACCCGCGTTCGGGAGCGCCGCGCGGGCGGTCCCGTCGGTACCGACGAGGTTGCCGGTCACACGGTTGCCGGTCGTGCTGCCGGCCGACCCGTTGCCGTCCAGCACGACGCCGTCGCCACGGCTGTTCGAGATGATGTTTCCGTCGTGCGTCAGTCCGTCGTTGCCGATCAGGGTCTGGGATGTACCCACCACGATCACGCCTCCCCCGGCCGCGGCGAGAGGCGTCAGACCGTCACGCCCGACTCCGATGAAGTTGTTCGCGATCACGTTGCCCGTACCGGCGTTCAGGATCCTGACGACACTGCTGGCGGACGCACTTCCGCCCATGATGTTGCCTACGCCGTGACCACCGATCACGTTGTCGTCGCTGCCCGACCCGATGAGAAACAGGGTGATGCTTCCACCTGCCAGCGTGGCGACACCGCTGCTGTCGACACCGATGTGGTTGCCGAGCAACTGAGTGTCCGAAACATTCTGCATGTAGACGAGGAATGCGCTGGAACCGGCGACGACGTTGCCCCTCTGTCCGTCGGAACTGCCGATCATGTTTCCGGACGAGTTGACGATCAAGAGTCCGAACCTGTCGTTGGAAAGCGCGTTCGTCCCGTCGGTGCCGATGTAGTTGAGCTCGAGGGTGTGCGATCCGGAGTTGCCGATACTCACGCCACTGCCCTTGAAGTCGACGATCTGCAGCCCGCGCACGGTGCTGCCGCTGCTGCCCGCCTCGAGGCGAAGTCCGGCGACGGTATCGCCGGTGGGAACGAGGGTGCCGTCGAGTCTCACGACCGGCGCCTCCCTGGCGACGTAGTCGGGATTGTCGGTTCCGTCGATGATCAGCGGCCGGCTGATGTCGGGCAACGGACTGTCCAGCGTCACGATGCCCGCCCTCTCGAAGCGGATCGTGTCGATCGCGGCGGTCCCGTTCGCGAGTTCGATCGCCTCGCGCAGCGTGCCGCTGCCGCTGTCGGCGAAGTTCGTGACGGTGTAGGTCGCGAGTGTCGCGTCGTAGTTCGCGCGCAGTTCGATGCCGAGCGGCACCTCGCCCCGGACATCTCCGCGTGCGTATTCGAGCTCCCAGTCGCCGCCGCGCCCGATAGCGCCCGTCGCGTCGCTCGACGCCGCCACGTCCGTGGCGGTCAGGCGCGCGAGAGTGTCGACGAACGCACGTCCGCCGGCACCGGCCGCGACGTCGCAACCGTAGATCAGGAAATCCGCGCCCTCGGCGAACGCGTCGCGCCACGCGACCACGTCGCTCGCGCGCGCGAGCAGGTCGAACGTCGTGATCCGCTCGCCGCCGAGCGCGAGCTCGCCGTCCGCGCCGTGCGAGATCAGGTGAACGACGGACAGTTCACGGGCCTCGCCGAACAGCTCGCCGAGACGCCCGAGCGCGTCCTCGCCCGCCTCGAGGACGACGACCCGCGGCGCACTGTCGCGACCGGCGAAGTCCGCCAGCAGTGCGTCCAGGTCGGGCACGCTCGCATCGATGACCACGAGCTCGTTCGTGTCGTGGGCCCGTGCGTTCTCGCCGCGGCCGGCCGCGAGGTCCGTCGCCGCGTCGGCGTCGCTCGCCACCGGCTCGACCTGCTCGACCGGTGCGACGTGGGCGGCGGGTGTCGCGACGGCGCCCGCCAGCACCGCCGCATCGGCGGAGAACAGTACGCGCGACTCCAGCGTCTCGACCCGAAAGTCGGGTGGTGGACGGCGAGTGGCCATCTGTCGGCGCCGGCTCATCGTGTCACCGATCCGACGCCGGGCCGGATGGCCGCGGCTCGGCGGCACCGAGCGTGGCCGTACCGGTCCGGCGCCCGCCGTCATCCTCGCGTCCGCTCGCGGGCAGGAACGGATCGTCTCTCTCGTCGGACACGAGACTCACGCGACACTTCTGACCGGCGGGCACGGCGAGCTCGGCGTTCGGCAGGAGCAGACGAACCCCGAAGGTGCCGCTGCGGGTATCGATCAGGGGATCCACGACATCGACGCGCGCCGTCAAGGTGCCGTCGTGCTCGAACTCCGGGAAGACGCGTGCCGCGTCACCCGGACGGATCGTGCCGAACAGTCGCCCCGGCAGCACGACCTCGACGCGTAGCGGATCGAGCTTCGCCACCCGCATGACGGGGTTGTCGTACACGAGCTCGCCCGGGTCGACGAGTGGCTCGACCACGACCCCGTCGATCGGACTGCGGATCGTGCGCTGCTCGAGGGTACGCCGGGCACGCTCGAGTTCCAGCTGCTGCTGCAGTCGTCCCTCGAGTGCCTGCACGAGCGCGGCACTCGCCACCTGCTCTCGCGCGACCGCCTCGTCACGCTGCTGCGTGGGGGCCAGCCGGCGCTCGTGCAGATCCTCGAACCGACGGCTGTCGAGCTGCGCGAGTGCGAGATCCGCCTCGCGGGTGACCACCTCGCTCTGCATCTCGGCGCGGGCATCGGCCTGATCGAGCGCCGCACGCTCGATGCTCGATTCCAGCTCGACGATCACCTGCCCGCGCATGACCGCCGCACCGCGATCGACCAGCACACGCGCGACGATCCCCTGCGTGGGGCTGCCGACATCGGTGAGCACGCGAGGCTCGATCAGGCAGTCGTGAGCGCTGTCGGGGGGCACGCCGTCGACGTCGCTCGTGGCCACCGTGGATGAGGACACGGCGGTGAGGGCGACGACCAGAGGGAAGACGAGCCGGGAGTGGCCTGACGGAAGTTTCATGCGGGGTGTTCGGCTTGGCCGCCGAGGGCGACGTGGCGGGCGAGGCGTTCGCGCGAGACGAGCGCGTCGCGGCGTTGCGCCGCGTGACGCCGCTCGATACGGCGTCGGACGAGCCGCACGAGCAGCACGCCGAACGTCCGGGCGACGCGTGACGACTCGCGCTCCGCGAGCACCCGACGCGACAGCGCGAGCACGCGGGACGGCAGGGCCGCCTCGAGTGCCGGATCGTCGAGCGTCCAGAGCTGGGCGAAGGAGCCCGGTGCGCCCTGACGTGCCGTGCGCCCGGCGAGTTGCCGGTCGATGCGACGGGCATCGTTGAAGGCGACCGAGACGAGATGCAGGCCACCGCATCGGGCGACGTCGCCGGCAAGGGGGATGTCGGTACCGCGCCCCGCCATGTTGGTCGCGACGGTAACGCGCCGGGCGCGGCCCGCGTCGGCGACCAGACTCGCCTCGTCGACGTCCTGACTCGCGTCGAGGACCCGGTGGTGGATACCGTGCGCGATCAGCAGGGCGCTGACGCCCCGCGATTGCTCGACGCTGCGTGTACCGACCAGGACCGGGCGGTCGCGTGCGAGCGCGCGGCGGACCTCGACGACCATGGCGTCGAGCTGTTCGGCACGCGAGACGAACACCCGTGGCGGGTGCAGCGTCAGGCGGGACGGATGCGTCGGCCGGACGCGGACGAGCGAGGCGCCGAAGGTCCGCGCGAGCTCGCCACGGGCCTCGTGCAGCGTGCCGCTGGTGCCGACCAGGCTCGCGTAAAGGGCGAAGAAGCTCTGGAAGGCGATCGAGGCGACGGTCTCGTTTTCCGGGGTCGTCCGGCACAGCTCCTTGAGTTCCAGGAGTCCGTGGAGTCCGTGCGGAAGACGCCGATCGGACAGTGCCCGACCCGTTTGCTCGTCGACCAGCACGACGCATCCGTCACGCACCACGTAGTCCCGATCCCGGCGCCACAGGTGCAGCGCGAGCAGTGCCTGTCGGACGCGCTCGTCGCGATACCGGGCAGCCTTCCACACGCCGGGTACCCGCTCGGCGAGGTTCGCGAGCGTCGCCCTGCCGGCCTCCGTCAGGGTCACCTGCCGGGTATCCCGCCGAAGCGTGAAGTCGTCGATCGGCGAGAGCTCTCCGGCCAGTGCCAGGGCCACGCTGCCCTCCTGCTCGAGCACCCGGGGCACCGCGACCGGGGCGGCGAGCACCAGCGGTGTGCGCGACTCGTCGAGCAGCAGACTGTCCGCCTCGTCGACGATGGCCGCGCACAGGCCGCGCTGCAGCGGCGTCTTCGCGATCCGTGCCGACGGGGACGTCAAGGCGCCGAGCCGGGTCACGAGACTGTCGGGTTCCGGACCGATGGCGAGCGCGTCGCGCATCCAGTCGAACCCCGCCTGCTTGCCGGTCAGGTGCACGACGTCGCAGGCGTAGGCGGCGCGTCGGGCAGCCTCGTCCATCGCGGGCGACACGCTCGCGGAGGAGAGCGCGAGCGCCGCGTACAAGGGTGCGAGTCGGGTCGCGTCCCGTTCGGCAAGGTAGTCGTTGGCGGTCAGCACATGCACCGGTGTGCCGTCCATCGCGATCGCGGCCGCGGCGAGCGCGGTGGCGAGTGTCTTGCCCTCGCCGGTCGGCATCTCGACATGGTGACCGAGTACCAGGGCCGTGGCGGCGTGCCGCTGATTGGGGCGCGGCGGGAGCGCGAGCGTGTGTCCGGCGGCGACGCACGCGTGCGCCAGCACCTCGATCCGCGAGTCGCCCTCGTGACCCCGGAGCGACAGTCGATGCTTCAGCCGCACGAACACCGTCTGCCGCGCAAGCGGAGACTCCGCCCCGAGTTCCCCGATCCGCGCGGACAAGGTCGCCGTGACACGTTCGATTCGTCGTGACCGGCGCCCGAGGTCCAGTCGATCGAGCACGTGCCGCACACGTCGATCGAACGTCGTGGCCGACCGTGCACCGGCCCTGCGCGCCGGCGCGGACCCATACCGCAGGCCCGGTCGACACCGCACCGATCGCCTCGCGCCCGACAGGGGCAGGCGACGTTCCACCACCCCGCTCACGCGCTGCTCCGCTCGCCGAAGGCGAACCGCAGCGCATCGACCATCCGCTGCCCGAGCGGCGACGGCGGGTGCACGAAGCGCACGGTCACGTGAGCACCGATCGGTGCGACCCCCGCCTCCTCGGGCCAGGCGAGTTCCAGGTCGAACACCGGTTCCAGCACCTGCCGGCCGTCTCCGGCGGGGTCGGCCCGATGCTCCCCGCCCCCGTGCGTGCTGAGTGCCGGGCTCGCCACTTCCCGGCTGGCGCGGGGCGTGCGGGCGAGGATCGAGGAGGGGTACACACGCGGCCCGTCCGCGAACGAGCCGGTGAGCAGTTCCACCCGGGACACGGCTGCATCGAGGCTCCCGGCGTCGCGCTCGGCGAGCGCGACGCGCACCGTCCGGCGCACGGGCGGCACCACGTAGCCCGCTATGTCACCGCGTGCCAGGGCACGTCCTGCAAGCGCCACCGCTCCGGAGGCGTCGAACCGACCGTCGAGGGCAGCGACCCGATTGCTCGCGTCGATCCGCTCGCGCAGCTCCCCGAGCGCGGCGGCATTGGCGCGTCGTTCGGCCGCGAGCCGCGTGTGCTCGGCCGGATCGCTCCCGGCGAGACCGGGCAGGCGGGCGTCCAGCTCGTCGGCTCGTGCCACGAGCTCGCGCTCCAGGAGTTCGAGTTCGGGATCGAGACACTCGAACAGCGCCTGTCCCGCCTGCACGGACTCGCCCGGACGAATCGACGCCGCCGTGATCTCGCAGCTGCTCTCGACACGTACGATCGCCTCGTCCGGCAACCAGATCACGCCGCGCGACACGTTCGCGTGCGGCAGGGGCAGAAAGAGCACGAGCGCCGTCGCGAGGAGGGGTACACCGCCGAGGATCGCGAGTGGCCGCGCACCTTGCAGCGACGAATCGCGGGCGACCGTGCGGAGGCCGCGGATGATCGGGACGACCAGGCAGGCGATCACGGCGTAGAGGGCGAGCACCAGTCCGATCACCGGCAGGCGCCCGTGGAGCCACCACGCGATCGACAGCATGAGTCCGGTCCGGTAGACGGCGGAGGCGATGCCGTAACCGACGAGCCAGCGGCGTTCGGCCGCGTCCTCCGGTGCGGGTCCCCGTGCCGGTTCCCGGTTCAGCCATCGTCGCAGTCGCTCGAGCACGGCGCGACGCGAACGCGTGGCGAGGTTCGGGATCTCGAGCGCGTCGGCGAGCAGGTAGTAGCCGTCGAACCGCAGGAGCGGGTTGCCGTTGACGAGCAGAGTCGACGCGCCGCCGACGATGAGGAGGGCCAGGCCGAGTTCGGACGCCACGCCGCCGGTTCCCGTCCACAACAGGGCGCCGGCCGCCGCGAGCGCGAGCTCGACGAGGATACCCGCACCCGCGACCGTCATGCGTGCGCGCTTGTCCGGGAAGGCGGCGCTCGCGGTCGCGTCGACGTACGGCATCGGCACCAGCACCATCACTGCAAGCCCGATCTCGTGTACTTCGCCGCCCGAGCGCTTGACGGCCAGCGCGTGCGCGAGCTCGTGCGCGAGCTTGAGCGGTGGGTAGACCAGGAGCATCGCGAGTGCCATGCGCCCCGAGGGAAAGTCCGGCCCCGTCAGGACATCGGCGAGGCTCGCCCCGCCGATGACGAGCGCGAGCGCACCGGCGACGACCAGCGCGAGCCAGAGGAGAAGACCCGTGCGCGAGAACAGCGCTCGCGCGAACGGCGCGAGTCGGGTCAGCCAGGCGTCGGGATCGTGGAGCGCGAACCGCAGATAGAGCGGGTTCAGGCGCCGTTCGCGGCGCTCGCGCGAGCGCCGTTCCTCGCGCCGCTCGAACAGTCGCTCGACCGACACGCGTCGATCCACCACCAGGAGTTCGGCGGCCTGCAGCGCCGCCAGCAGCGAGATCCATTCGTCCTGCGTCGGTGCCGACGTGTCCCGCGCGACCAGGGCCCGCTCCCAGACCTCGCCGACGGTGCGCCGGCCGTCGAGTTGCCCGAGCAACTCGAACGCGTCCGGGTCGACCCGATGGATGTCGCTCGTCGCCCCCCGCTGGAGTACCCGACAGGGTCGGCCACGGTAGACGTGACGGGTGACGGTCACGTCCCCGGCGAGGCGCGGCCGGACATCGCGAACACGATGCCAGTGGGCGCTGAACAGCGGATCCTCGCTCACCCGGACACTCTCCACCACAGCTCGGTCAGGCGTTGCCCGAGCGGCTGCCCGAAGGCGCGCAGGAGGCTCGCGCGTTCGACGTCGAGTCGGGCGACGCCGCTCTCGCCGGGCCGCGGCGCGGCGCCCGGCGGCACCTCGAGAGTCGCCCTGACCCGGAAGCGGCTCGCGCCACGGACGCTCTCGGCGACCGGATGTATCGCGTTCACCCGCAGCGTGAGCTCCTCGCCCGGTCGCGATCGCAACGTCAGCGTACCGCTCTGCCCCTCGTGCACCTCGCGAATATCCCGCTCATGCACCATCACGTGGACTTCGTAGCCGTCGATCCGGGCGATCTCGAACAGCGTCTCACCGCGCGTGACGGGAGCGCCGACCATGTCGCCGGGGTCGCCGCTGACCACGAGTCCGGCCATCGGTGCGCGCAGTTCGACGCGTTCCATGCGCTGCTCGACCAGCGCACGCAGGGCCCGCTCACGCTCCAGCAACGCACGCGCCACGGCGGTCGCCTGCCGATCGTGATCGGCCATCGCGACGCGGTAGCGCGCCTCGGCGCTCGCGATCTCGCTGTCGCGTCGCGTCCCCTCGAGCTCCAGTTCACCACGCTCCAGTCGTGCGAGCGGCTGCCCGGCGGTCACGCGCTCGCCCGGCTCGACCGCGACCGTCTCGACGAAGCCGTCGAACGGCGCGCTGACCAGGCGACGCTCGCGCGGCACGAGTTCGGCGGCCGCCGTCACCTGTCGCGGCAGCGGCACCAGCGCCGCGAGGACCAGCGCGCCCGAGAGCAGGGCGAGCACCAGCCGTGCGCCGACGTGCTCTCCGCCGAGGCGACGCGCGAACGCCGCGCGCACGGTGGCCCGTGCACGGGCGGTCGCACCACGCTCGGCGTCGCGCCGCAGGGCCAGCGGCGGCGCGGCGGCCAGCGCGATCTGTTCGAGCAGTTCACGCGTCCCGGGAAGCAGCGGCTCGGTATCGTGCCGCTCGAGGAGCAGTGCCCCCACCGCTACCGTCTCCCGATACAGCGGCACACTCGCGAGCACGGTGCGCTCGCGGCGACCCGCGAGCGCCCGATGCGAGGCGAGCGTGCCGGAAGCGTCGTCGGTCTCCGGGAAGCACACCAGGCGTTCGTGCTCGAGGCACTCCTCCATGACCTCGACGAGCAGACGTGCCTCCGCGGTGGCGACGTCGACGAGCCCCTGCTGCGATATCGCACGCAACTCGAGGACGTCGGCGTCGGTGACGAGCCCGAGCGCCACCCGATTGGCGCCCAGCCGCTGCTGCACGGCACCGACGAACGCGTCGAGCGCCCGCTCGGTGTCGGGGGGGCCGAGCAGTTCGAGCACGATGGCGAGGACGGTGGCCTGACGCTCGGCCAGCATTTCCGCCCGGGTGGCACGCACGAGCATCCGGGCGTCCGCCGGGCGCTCGGACAGGTCGCCCGAGGTGACCACACGCGGGTCGAAGCCTCGCGTCTCGACCCGCTCGGCGTCCGGTTGACGGGCAGTACTCGCGCGCATGAAACTCGGTGGCCATGGAGGACGAACCCGAAAGAAGTCGATTCCGGCTCGCCGTCGCCGACGAGCCCGCGGATCGAGTCGATGTCCATGCTCTATGAACGGGGATCGTCGCTGCAAAGGACTTGCCCGATGACTACCATTCCTGTTGCTCCGGAACGGCTAACCGGTTACACGCCGAGGTGACACACCGCCATGCCCATGCTCGAACCCACGACGATCGTCGGCACCGTGACGGCCCTGCTGCTCAACGGCGACGGGGCCGATCTCACGAGCGAGCCGGTGGACACGCTCGACGTCGGCTATGCAGGCGTCGTCGGCGACGTGCACGGCGGATTGACGCGCGCGTCGTGCGTACGCGTGGCGCGTCAGTATCCGAAGGGCACGGAGATCCGTAACGTGCGCCAGATCTCGGCCCTGTCGGCGGAGCAGCTCGAGGAGATCCGGACGGGCCTCGACATCGCGCGGCTCGAACCCGGCTGGCTCGGCGCGAACCTGATCGTCCGCGGCATACCGGACTTCAGCGAGCTGCCGCCGTCCTCGCGACTGATCGCGGAGAACGGCACGTCACTGGTCGTCGACATGCAGAACGCGCCCTGCCGATTCCCGGGCGACAT
>JAUKWC010044288.1:0-10999 GCA_032356245.1 Endocladia muricata | reverse complement strand
GAGCGAAATGGGCAGGAATTGATGAACTCGAGGCTAATTGAGACGGCTGGGATGACTCTTGACTGAAATGTCAGTTTCATCGAGAGTTATAACGCTTGACACATGCTGGCAACAGCACAGGTCTACAATTCAGCGCGATCAGTATGATTTTTTTCGATTCAGCACTATCAAGAAGGCATTGAATGGGATTTTGGAAGTGGTGTATGTTGCTGTCTACAATAGGTATAGTAGATCGAAGAAAGTATGCAACCCAAGAGTTCGAGCATCTAATAAACAGTCATTCTTGGAGCTGTGTTGCTCACTTGTGCGTGATACTGGGTCATGGTTATCATTTTACAAGTGACAGTTTCAATCCGCAGCAACATGGTAGTGAACTTAACGTAGTGTCCGTGCGGGTAGCGCGCGCCCCAACAAAATAGGTAGACACTGCCAATTGACTCTTTTTCTACTGCAGGAATTACCCGGCTCGCCAGATCGTAGAAAAAGTCCACCGGGGCATTGCTCGCGGTTATTGCATCACAAATTAGTAGAGAATTTGTTCATCTATTGCTGAGAACCGACTGTGAGATATAAGTATGGTTCGAAAAGGTTTCAGGAACCACCTCGCGCACCACCAAATATCTGTAGCCCATAGAAAAACTACTCGACTAGGCCGTGCGCGCAGCATCTGAGGGGCACCTGGAAGCAGACGGTCGGCAAAATCCGGCGGTACCGAACGTTTTCATGTTTTGATATATTGATGGCCAGCAAGACAACAGGCCTAGCAAGAAAGGCGGAGGTTGAAGAGAACGCGCTAGAGGTTGTCTGAGGAAGTAACGGTTTTGCTGCGGGCAAATAGAGCAGGTCCAATTCTTTTCGCCTCCGAAGAATGGCGGAGTCAGCGTCAGCAACCTACCGCAGGTACGTTACGACATAACTGGTTACTATTTGCATCCCATCAGGCAATTGGAGATAATAACGAGCTCAAACATATCACCTCGAGCGTATCCGGTCAGCTCTGTTGTTGTTTCCCAGTGTCCGCAGTAAAGCAGCGCAGTGATCGTCACCCTTCTTGCTTGAATCGCCCGCTGCGCCTTCCACGCTCTCAAGTCCCTCTCCCTCAAGCTTGTTCTTTCGTCCGTCTCGTATGCTACATGCTCGCCCCTCGCTAATACTCCTGATTATTTCCGCTCGCGCTTCGCTTCCTCTTTGGCAAACATAAGGGCCTCCCAGTCTTCTGGTCTTCCTCGGCTAGCTCATCTGCCGCGCAGATGAGGAGTTTTATCTCTGGTTAGCGTCTGGCCGGCCTTGTGGAACATCTCCTGCCGCCCAGGGATTCCGAGCTGACCCAGATATTATCGGACGCTGACCTGAGACAGACGTACAACCTGTTCCCGAATTAGATAGAGCGATATTTACAATATGCCCTGGTTGGATACGTACTGCGCAGACAAATGAAATTAAAACTAATTGCGCCCCTACAATACCATCCCTTACCATGTACGTCTATTCAGTACTAGAATTTGTATGCTACCCGCACAGATGCAAGTCTAATCTGCTACCCAGATCAGATGAGTCCCTGCGTACCGCAAGGACGAGCGACCGACCATCTCATGCCGAATGATAAACCTACACTTACTCATACCTCGCAAAGTATGGTCAGAATAGAAAGAATTCACACCAAGGTCCATCCTTTTTTGAGAGACTTTGCTATTTGTCAGAACATTTCTGGGTTCGAGTTAAGAACGATACAGCACGACCAATGACTCCGACACTGATAAGCCCCTTCCCAGCCAATCATATTCATCAGCGTACTGCGAAGTAGTAGAGAATCAGGCAGAAAGCCCGGAACAAGCCACTCATACCCTAGCTACGAGTAACATCAACCAGGTGTCAAAGCACAGATTTTTGTGGTCCTGGGAACCGCACTAGACGTGAAGGCTTGTAAATTAAGTAGTGGATAAGCTGCCCTGATTGAGCTGATATCGGTACAGTATCTGCGAACTGTCGTACAACTCGTGCGGAGCTGTTTTTACACGGAGAAAATGATTCCAAATACAGGGTAGGCGGATGCGGACGCGTGTTAGTAAATACCGCGTGGTTCTTTAACCATACCTGCATGAGTTGCAGAGTTCCATCTACTCCGTCTCCGGGCTTTGAACGATTGTAATAGTACGTTCTGGTAATTTTTTTATTCGATACCCGTCACTCACATCTTGCCCTTACCCTGGTCCCTTAAGTACTGTTCTTAGCAGACGAGTATACTCTCCCATGAAGTCTAACTCCCAAGTATTAACACGAGCTTCTATTTTTCTATGAGAGGCACTTGGTTATTTCTAGGACCTCTCGTGCGCAGTTGAATTTGGTGATCCGATTCGACAAAAAACCCCGCGGCGATTGCAAATGCCTTGCGTACATACTCCGTTCGGAGCGACTCATCAGAAGATCAAGTTGCAAATACACACAAATGCGTAAGAAAGACCGGCTAAGCCACAAACGGCATTGTTACCGTGAAGTAAGGTTGCCACTCATGGATGATACCTATCGTAAGATACCACGCTTAAAGGAGCGCCACAGATTCTACAAACACTGTTTTACTGGTTGCTTGGACTCATGGATGGCTTAATACTTTTTACACATTACGAACGTATTTTGCAGCTTCTCAACCTACTTTCGGACCGATTGTAGTGTTCATGGTGTTGAATTAAGTAGATGACCGCAGGGGCTGTACAGAAAGGCACACCGATTTCGTTACCAACATGTGCTAGGTGTCCTAGCCATCGATGGAAACCACAATTGCGTTAAGTGTCATCTCACCAGCCCCAATCAGCCATGATCTCACCAATCCGCACCAAAAGCACACCATAATCAAAGACCTTCTCCAACTTTGGTCGCTCTTATAATTGTTATTGTGATGGCAAATGGCATGTTTCCGTACCATCGACCCACACAGTATGTAGACACTCACACGCACACGCCACAGCCCCTCTATCTCAGTGAAAAGCCGCCATTTGAAAGGTTGTCATGGCACTCACAAAATCCGCTCTACAGGACAGCTCAGAGCCAGCGGATTGTCAGAATCTGGCCGTCCGCGGTCATGTTGGACATTACGGTTCCCAAATCAGAGATCCGGATACGTCGCAGCGTTCTCGATAGTAGCACGAGCAGAATCTCAAATGCGTAGTGTATGAGTACGTGTTCTCAAAATTGCGAAAAAGTATAGCTTTGACACTTCGGTTGTTGTTGTGGGTGAGGATTTGGCAAGTGCACAATGCAGATAGAGCAACGCTGATATATGTCTAAAAGGTGTACAAACAGTACAATTCATTGCAACTAACACATCAGAGATTTCTTAGCCTTGAAAAGCAGTAAAAAAGCTGATTTAGCTTTCGTACGAGCACACGTATATATATGAATCCCCACACTGTGAGCCACGAACTGACAGTATCGCAGATGACGAAAGGTTTTAAACAATTATGCCGTGTCAACGACGACTTGTAAAATTCCAAAAGTCATTTGCCTCGGGAGTTGATCATTGTCGTTGTCGTTCACTGTCCGCAGTAACGCCGCCCGGTGCTCGCCGTTCTTCTTGCTTGCGTCGCACGCTACGCCTTCCGCGCTCTCGACTCGCTTCCTCAAGCTGCTTCCTTCGCCCAGCTCACGTGCTACGCATTCGCCTCGCTTCTACTCCTCTGCTTTTGCTTGCACTCGCTTCGCCTTTTGCAAAACATAAGGGCACCCCAGTCTCCGGGTCCCCCTCAGCTTCCTCGTCCGGCGCGAAGCTGAAGAGTATTATTTCTGGTTGGATACGTACTGCGCAGACAAGCGACACTAAAATTGAATGCGCGCCTACAGTATCATCCTTTGACATCTACGTCTATTATGTACCAGAACTTGTGTGCTACACGCACAGGTGCAATCTTAATCCGCTACCCAGATCAAATGAGTCCCCATGTACCGTAGGGACAAGCGGCCGGCCATCTCATGCCACGAGATAAGCCTACACCTACTTATATCTCGCGAAGTAGGGCCAGAATAGTAAGAACTCATATCAATCACCCACTATTGGACGTCCCAGAAAGCCTTCGCCGTACCTAGAGTTATCAGTTCGTTGTGTTTTAGCAAGAAGATACGCAGACCTAATTAAATATGCATTACCGTTTTAACCTATTGTCTATTTATACATTCGGCCTCATATGAGGCAGATCCGCCTCATATGGGGCGGAATGTGCAATAGATACTATAATACTAACTAGACTAGATAGGAACGGATTAACCGTTGGGTTATCTAACGCAAATACAAATCGAGATTGGGACGACAGTAGGTTATCGAATGAATATGAGTCAGGACTGTCATGACTTGAGAGGTTCGGAATTGCGAAATCGAGTTGCTGTTTATATTTCTTCTCGATGATTTGGGACAATTGCCATTACACTGGACATTATCAAGATCGGAATTGTAAAGTGCGGCTCATGTGCACTTGAAACTAGCGCATATCTGTGCTTAGGAAAGGTAGTGAAATGTACAAATTATGTGTTGACAAACAGGACTTGTAGGTAGTTGTGAGGAATTACGGGAATGGAGGGAGGCATGGTTATCAGAGCAGCTTTGCAGTGAGAAAATATTTGCGCACTCCGTTTCCTAAGCTATCATGTCTGCGCGATTATATTGTTGCTTCATTAATGAAAGTAGCTGGCTCGTACAATTTCCTCAGAACTGTTAATGTAAGCTAGTATTGTTATAGTCCATCTACTTCATGCGGTTCTTGCAATATCAGGCAGCTTTATTCGCGTTGTGCACCACAGAAACGATTGCAAACTAAGGGGGTCTTAATAAACACCGAAGATGATGATATTTTCAGTTTGATAGATGTTGACAATTGAACAAGACTTTCGAAAAGAAGTTTGCGTAATCTTCTTCGTGAGGGGTAATTTCAAAACTACAGTGTTCATTGAGGTTCCAAGTTTATGGGAAGTTTGTATATAATTTCTTATTTTACGAGATATCGGGACCTTTCTTTCTTAATCCCGGCAGAGGGAGAAAATGGATCGATTTCGTTTTTGTGTGCTTGACAGATAAAACTATAGAGCACCTACTAGATACATGTCGAATTGAGACGTACAGTATATACTCTTGATGGACTTGTACGATATACACATACATGAAACTAATCACTCTTCGTTAGCTCGTTCTACCGGCCATATTGCGTGCAACGTGGCCTTGAAGTTCTTCATAGTAAGAATACCTACTACGGCTGGAAATTGTATTGTAGTTTAGAACGCACGACTGGCAGTATCAGTATTTAGTCCAAAAAAATCACCTCGACCACAACTGAGAAAGTTCCAATTTATGCTCTGATTTGGCCGCGTTCGACTCTCATAGTCGGACCAGAAAGTATTTGACTTGAGGGCTGCTGCTTACTGAAACTACAGAATTCGAATGTAGTGGCTAAATACAGGTGTGATTTACACATAATGTAAGATTCTTGGGGTATTCTGCTGAAAACACGTCAATTACAACTACTGGACCGATTGAGATACAACTCAACACAGTATGTAGACTTCCTGCCTACTATTTTCCGTATAAATACAGTATACTTATAGCATCATTGCCATGTCTGAAGATGTTGCTATCATCATCTGCCTGCAAATCTTACGTGCACATCTGAATTCTGCTTTATAGCTCTCTCTCTTGCAGACTACATTAGGAAAAGAGTATTCATCTTATCGGTGACATTGGTGGAATAATAGTGGAACTCGCAGCCCAAAGGGTTACACAACTTGAATTACACGCGCAGTATACCGTCTTCTACCTCTATCGTAAAACTGGCTTCTGCATCACTATTTGACTCGATAATTTTGCCATGTCGTCTACTGAGATTCAGCATTACGTAGGGTCTGCGGAATGAACACCGGAAAAAGCAAGGATGTGCAGTTGAAAACGGTTTGATGAGCTAGAATGAAAACTTCGTGGTCACAACTAACAGTGATATGAATGCGCGATGATCGCAATGCACTGAGCGGGCCCGTCCTTATTCGGGCATGGTCGTGATCCTTCCCTGATGTACTCATTCTCCCCTGGTGCCACCGAGACTCTCTATGCATTCAAGTACATATTCTACTTGATTCAGCCAACAGCAAGCATTAGTATCAAAATCTTAGTCGTGTGCGTCAAGATGCTACCTCAGGTAGTACCACGAATGCATGCACACACGATGTGTTATTTGTCGACACTGAAATACTTTTATTAACTATCCAAAACACTTTTTGGCAATATATGGACAACTGAGGGAATCTCGAATCTACTAAATGGGCTGGAGCTGTGTTTCGTTCAGAGTCTCTGTCTTATTGCTACTCACCACTTGCTGTCGATCTTGATACCAAAGTCAGCACCATGCCTGTCTACTAGCCATTCTTCGTTCTAGCCTTCCTGCTACTGCGTAGCGACGGCTCAGCTCAGAAGACCAACGTCACCTGTGTCCCAGGGGAGTTTGTCGCGCCTGGTGGCTGCCGAAAATGTCTTCGAGACTCAATATCGACCACTCACAATGCCACTCAGTGCATGAAATGCCCTTTAGGGCAAACCGGAGGTTACCAACGCACTGCCTGCGAAGATTGCGGCAGTGGTTACACCTTTCGCGAAATTTCTCCCAGCAACCGGTGTATCCAATGCCCCGAGGACACTTTCTCTAACTCCACGACAAACATTTGTGAGCAGTGTCCTCCTGGAACTGCTTCTACTGCTGCGTCGCCCAGCTGCATCTCATGTCCTCCAGGGCGTTATGTGAGAAGATATGCCTTTTTCAATCTGCGATGCAGTTTATGTCCTTCTGGTCGCATCTCTACTCCAGAATTTCCTCGCGAATGTAACGGGGTGTCCCCCGCGGGTTCTTCCCGTATCACACTGGGAGAGTCTCGCTCTGAGGATGATTGCGTGCTCTGCCCCCCTGGCTCCATTGCTGCAGACCCCGGCGCTGGCCGCTGCACCTTGTGCCCCGTAGACACCTTTCAGAATCGTCATGGGCAGACAATGTGCAAGCCATGCCCGCCCGGATCTCGTGCTCGGATGCGTGGATCGAAGCAATGCAGCAGAAGGTGTGATGGAAGGGAAGTTGCTCCCTTGTGCGCGATATGCCCTCCAGGTGAGGATTACGACTTTGTTAGACAGAAGTGCACCGCATGTCGTGCAGGAACCGTGAAGCGGCTGCGGTCGGCAATGGCGTGGGCACCGTGCCCGACAGTTGATGGTATTTTGCCAAACAAGATGCGAACGGTCAGCATTTGTCCGATGGAGAATCTGCGGTTTACCGGACGACGGTGCGTATTCACTTGAGGTATTGTGGGGGTATTTGAACAAATAAGCTCCCGCACACTACGTAGAATAAGGTGGCTTTCCAAAACAGGCTCACCAACATGGGCTATTTCACATCCTCACAGGTCTGGAGTGACTATCGGAGCTGAAAAGAAAAAACTTGATTCAGCTTGTTGAGACAAGAAGTCGCCTTCTAGTCGGAATTTAAAACCAGAATGAATAAAGATAGAATATGATGAATATACTCCAAACACTCTACGTTTCAACCCAATTTACACAGTTCCCATTACAGTAATGGCAAGTCTCTTTGATTTGGCAAAATACCCGCAGATACGCAATATATGTGAAGCGATGTGTCCTTAATTCGATTGTACCTCGCTGAAGTTAAAAAAACTCGACTCAGTGGTGTTTTCATTTGATATTCCCAAACGCCAATGTACTTTTTTTAGATGGCTATCTTTGAAATGTCCGCCTATGTACATGCGGTAGTGCTAGACTCAACCCTAATGTGTGCAGGCATAGTTAACTATGCATGTATTTCGGTGTGTACGCACTTGTCAGTACATTGAAAACTCCATGACTTATCTTTGAAAGTGGGCTATAGATTAATACCCAAACTTTCTGTAGATACGACTATACTAGACATGTTTGCAACATGGATGGAAAAAACTCTACATGTTTTTCGGTATGGTCTGTAATTTAATCCTCGACCCGCAACATTAACTGTCGGACGCCTTCTTCATAAGGCAACTCGAGCAAGTGTTGCGTTTTTCCGCGATATCGAAGAGAGAGACTTGTTCCTTTTTGTTAGTCGACTTACGCTCGCTTCCCCGCAGTGGTCCTTTTACCGTATTCGTTATACTCGCTCCGCCCGCGCTGGTAAGAACACGAGCACCTCTGCTCCTGCGTGACTCACTGGTCTCGAGGGACTGCTCTTGCGATGAGAAGTTTTATATGGGGGTAGCGCGCACATGGTCTCTTGTAGAAAATACCCGCTACACGATACTACTTGACGCGTACCGATGAATATTATGGCCTCTCGCGGACTAAACGTACCATCTAATTCCAACATAGGTACAATTAAAACTAAATGGTAGCCCGGTTGGCCACGTAAGAACGAAACCGAAACCCTCACACGGCTACAATATGAGTAAAGCATTGTCTACGTCTAACCAGTATCTGGGCGCGTACGCTTCCGGCGCAGACGTGTATACAGCTCGCTTCCCAAACCGCCCGTGACCCTAGGCTCTCCAGGAATAGATGGTTTTTCCTATCACACAATGACGTATTTGCCGTGCCGAGGGCGCCTCACTGTGTGATACCAGTTTAAACTTCGAGATATATCATCAGCCAGTGAGCCCAATATTATCTGACTGTACTTTCAGTTAACATGTAGTGTGCTCTGTATTTCGCATTGTTCTGTATATAAATAGGAAAATGGATATACTATCAGTGCGTGTTTGCAACTTCCAATATCTACAGTCATCATTATTGAAAACAATTAAACCGAAGAAAATTATAAATCTCAGATGAATCGTGGAATGTATATGCCAGGAGAAACTCGGGAGAGCAACTAAGAACCAAAACAAACACGACAGGGAAGCACAAAAAGTGCTGCTTGAAGGAGTCTTCCTCTGTCCTATGCATAGGTCTGCGGAGGTCCGTCACTTACTGGAACTATCAGATCTCGAAGCACTAAGCGCGCATGGTACAAAACTAAAATCGTAATTTACGTATAACGTATCAGTCTGACAATAGAATTGAATCAACCGTTATGGTTTCACTCTCCGAGGATTCCTTTACTTGATTGATGTTGGAGCTTGTAGTCTAGACATGGACAGAACTCCCTCTTCGAAAGGAATACCATGCGTAGCTTGCTCTATCTTGCGCACAATCCTGATCCCTTCCTCTGCTTAGCTGACTCTGAATCGTGCCGCTCGACTTGTAGTTTCTGACGGTCCCCATGAAGTCGTCACTACAGTTCTGTCGGTGCGGTAAATGTCTCACTGCAGATTAGCAGTGACGACCTAATAATGGGGAATTCTGGAATACAGGCAGCTTGGGGAGCAAGCTGGTCATATCTCTGTGCTAGCAATAAAGGCGCAGTGTTGGTTGTCGTTGCGCGCGCCGAAAGGAAGTCGCACTCGTTGCGGTTTCCGTATTTCTCCCTCGCGTCGCTCTCGGCAAGATGGTGGGCACCCCAGATGTCCGGGACCCCCTCAGTCAACATGGCCGACGCTATCCAGAGAAGTTTTATTCTGAGGCGGCTCCAATCTGGTGCAATGGCACGTGCCCATCACATAGTACAGTATAGCGAGCCCAGGTACTGTTTGACCTAAACAACGGTAGGCGTACAGCCTAACTACAGAATAGAATACAGCACAGTTGTCACGGCGCTCAAGCGGATAACAGTAAATACCTACTGGATTATGACAAACTGTCTCCCGCCTTTCTTACGTCTACCTGCTACCCAGACGCGTACGCTATCCGCACAGACGTACTTCTGTCCTGTTACCCAGGAAGGACCTGCTCCCACGTACCGTGGGAGAGGTAGAGGTGAATGCTCTGCCACCCGACTCACTGTAGTAGCCTTGCGAAAGAAAGCGCTTCTACAATTCAAGCGCTTCCTTTGCTCTTGACTGGGTTTGCGTGATGTAGCAACACACAGGAACTAAGTACAAGACATACATAGTGCAAAGATCATAATGCAGTTGCGTGTAGGTTTTGCTTTCATACTTTCTTAGCCCATCAGTGTGTTGCAATATCACGCCAGCCAAGTCAAGAGCAAAGAAAGCGCTTGAATGACAGGTACGTCTGTGCGGATAGTATACGCCCCATGGTAACGGGTAGACGTCAAAAAGTGGTAGATAGTTCATCATAGTACGGTACGTATCAACTATAATCCATTTGGGCGCCTTGATATTGTACTATCACCTGATCTGGATGTTGGCGGTATGTCTACCGTTCGTAATGTCAAGCAGTCCTTTGGCTCGCTATACTGTCTTGTATAGTGAAGCACATGCCATTGCACTAACCTGGAGCAGCCCAGAATAGAAATGCTCAGGGAAACGTCGGGCATGCTGACTGAGGGGGTCCGAGAGTAGCTGGTGTGCCCATCATATTTCCAAGCGGAGCAAGCGAAGCCGATGACGGCGAGAAAAGGAGAAAAGAGTGCACAAAGCGAAGGAAAGTAAAAGTAGAGAGGGGAATTGGAGCGAGAGAAGGAACGTAGCTAGCGCTGGGACAGTAGCCCGAGCGTTGCCTAACCTTCTGACTAGCGCGACGCGGGGGGTAGCTAGGACAACTGCGATCAGTGTCACTTGCTGTCGGCCCGCGAAAAGACACGAACATAGGGCATCAAGAAATAATACTGATGCCTAATTTAGAATCAATCGGTATGGCTAGTCTGCGATAGGTTGCAATACGTGTAGCTGCACGCAACCTAGTTTGGTATCGTAGGATACGTGCCTGAGGAAGCTGGGTGCAGTTGAATGGCACTGCTAACACTGTGCTACTGCGAGTTGCCGTAAGGCGCGCGCCACGCTACGTTACCCTCCTTGCAGTATTTTGCGCGTGTCTACGCGCATAGCCGAAATTGCTTGCTGGTGCGCTTGGGAGCCGGCGTGACAATCGTTCAGATTATTACTACCACCTATTTGGTTCCCCACTCGAAAGAAGTGAGAAACTTGAAAGAAAACTGTCGAGCAG
>JAUKWC010044277.1:0-11008 GCA_032356245.1 Endocladia muricata | reverse complement strand
TTATGTGAGGACCGGACTCACCAATGCAACCGTCGAGTCGAACATTTTTAGGAGGTCGGGGATGGATAAATTACAACCGGTATCGGAGCGTTCGAGGACTGTCCATGCGCAGGCCAGGATTCGCTGCTTATTCGCTTCTAGCCATTACAAGACCAGCATTCGCCATAGTTGGCTGCGCGTGTCTTTAGCAAGGAGCAGAAAGAAGAACGACGCGAACGAGTACGACACCAGCGTTGCCCAGGCCGCACCGGTGATGCCCATGCTCGGGATGAGCCACAGGTTGAGTAGAACGTTCAGCAAGGCACCACCGCCGTGGCTGAGCAGGCTCAGCGGTTCCTGCCGAGTGATCACCAAGTGCTGCTGTACCAAGTATTGAACAAAAAAGAAGCAACCGGCCCACACGTGGATGCGCAGCACTGGCACTGCGGCCGCAAACTCCGAGCCGAACAGCAGATTGATGATCCACGGTGCTAGCAAAGACATGCCGAGCGCAATGCCGATACCTGCCAAAAAGAACAGGCCGGCCCGGCGACGCAGGGTAAGCAGGTAGTCCACATCGTTCTTTCGGTAGCGACTCAGGAGATCCGGGTAGTAGCGCACCGCGAGGGTTGCCGGGACCACATACCACAGCTCCGAGAGACGGCTGGCAGCAGCGTAGAGCCCGGCGGGCTCGCTACCGACGAGTGCGCCAATCATCAGCAGGTCGGCCTTGAGGTAGAGCACCGATGTGATGGCCGAGATCCACAACCAGGCAGACCCTTTCAACAGAGCCCGTGCCTGCGTCAGGCTGAAACAGCGCAGGCTCAGGTGTGGCCAACGCTCGGCGGTAGCATTCAGAGGGCGATGCAGTTGCCGAAACCGGTCGTACTGCACCAGAGCGACCAGGGCGAACTCAAGCCCAGCCAGCACGATCAGTGCGCCCACGCCAAATCCGAGCCAGAGTAGCAGTAGCCGAACGGAAAACATGACAACGGTGACAACCACCTTCAACCAGGCGAGCTGATGGTATTGCCCTTGGTAGTTGAGGAAGAACTCGCACAGGATGAAGCTGTAGAATGACTGCCAGAAAAACAGCGCTGCCACAGCCGCCAGCGGAATGTCGCTGAGTGCAGACGGCGCTAACCGGTAGAACACCACCAGCATGAGCCCAGCACTCATCACGCCCAGCACCAGCCGCAGCAGCAGCGCGGTGTACAGCGTGGCGATGGCGTCGGTCTCGTGGGTGTGCTCTGTGATCTGCCGCACCACGATGTTGTTCAGCCCGAGGCTTGCTACTGGCACCAGGAACGAAGCCCAGGCCATCACGATCGAAAACTGCCCCAGGCTCCCGACCCCCAGCAGCCGTGCGATGAGCACCGTCAGCAGTGCACCCGCAGCAAGCTTCACCAGTCGCTCCGAGAGCAGGGCGATAGCCGGACGTTGCAGAATGCTCAGCAAGGGGTTGGAGACCGTACATGCATAGTGAAGATCCGTTGATCAGCGTGTACATGCCCACGCGCAACCGGGCAGCCATGAGTTTGCGTGCCATCGATTCGGTGTTGGCCCAGAGCTATCCGCATCTCGAGCTGCTGGTGGTGGACGATGCTTCTACCGATAATACCTGGCAGGTATTGAACGAGCACTATGGTGCCGATTCTCGAGTGCGCCTGTTTCAACAGGCGACCCAAGGCGGCGCCTGTGCCGCACGTAACCGGGCAATCGAAGCGGCACGTGGCGAGCTTATCACCGACATCGATGACGACGACAAATTCCTGCCGCGGCGACTCAGCCTGTTGCAGGCCGCCATGAGCGATGATTACAGTTGCGTATGTTCGGGTTATTTGTGGAATTATGGTGCACGAATCAAGCCGCTATTCACGTCCCGCCAGAAAGTTGACTTGCCAAACCTGTTGGATATGAACGTGTTGAGTCACGTGCTCTGCAAAACCAGCAACCTGAGAGCGATAGGCGGCTTCGACACCACATTGAACGCATTTCAAGACTATGATGTGTGGATACGGATGGTGGAACGATTCGGTACGGCGCTACGAATCGCTGAGCCTACCTACCAAGTGAACGCAGGGCATGGAGCGGGGCGCATTTCAGATTCGGGCAAGCGGTTGGCTGCACATGATCAACTGGTTGAGAAGCATCGGCACTTGATGAGTCGTAGAAATTTGAATAATCAGGTTTTCTATCGGTTCACGTTGACTGGGGAACGTCTGAATTTTCTAGCCCTGGTTCATTCGTTTCTCGGAGGCTCGGTTGGTTGGAAGTGCCGTTCTTTTTTAGGCCAGTTCCTGAAGGGGTAGAACGACTTCTTTGTCGATGTTAAGAAATTTCCCTATCACGTATGTGCTGCTAAGCGTGGGTAAGGTCACCTGCCAGAGAAGTTGGCGTTAAAAAGAATGAGAGAAAATTGTGGATCGTTAGTGCAGAGAAGTATCACAATGCGCCGCTCGTTTCTCCAAAATGTTGGGTTTAAGTCGGCGCATTGTAGATAGTTCGTAACTGCCTATTAGCCAGCGTCAGAATAAAGAATGCGTCAAATCTTGCCCAGCGAACAAGAAATGGATGCGTAATCGCATAAATAAAAATTACACTAGCTATCGATAGTGGGCACACTCTCTAGAAAAGTAGAATTGGAAGAGACTATCCACGAGAAAATGATATTTTAATGTGTGCATGTGAACAGCGGCTTTGCTTTCCACTGGTCACTGCATTGCAGCAGATTGCCACAGTTTGGTGCAGCAATTAACTCTACAAGGTAGTGTCTGCACTTGGTCTATGGTTAGATCATATCTACTTTGATCCACTGCTATTGTGCAGGTTGGCATATTTCATCATAGATATAAAACGATCTAACCTTCAAGCATGCATTCGTTCGTTGTCAAGATATTTTGAGTTCGAAACTGTCAGCGATTTATAGCGATGTAGTTCAGACGTAGGAACATTAGATACGATCTAGCCTGTGGCCTTGTTGTGTATTGGTCATTCAGGCGTATTGTTCGTAGAATAATGCCGTAAGCTTTGGTAACGCGCACGCTATTTCCGTTTTGAAGCCAAGTGCAAAAATGTAGTAGGAATTTTAGGTCAGAGACTCGCTATTACGTGGTTTTACTTTAGGTTGGATGGCTTTGAGGTTGGAAATTAAATTGCACGCGTCTTTGGATTTCAGGCGCTTTTAAAGAAAAACATCAGTGTGAATATTTGGATAATAAATCAGTTTGCGCTTACGCCTGATAGTTCCGGTGGTACTCGGCACTTCGATTTGGCAGAGGGTCTTACGTCTCTTGGGAACAAAGTGACAATCTTTGCAGGAGGAATGAATTATTCCACATTCATGGACAAAGTTGAATACAGTGGAAGTAACTACGCATCTGAATTAGTTGGTGGTGTGAATTTCGTCTGGATAAAAACCTTGGTATACAGGTCGAATGGATTGCGTAGAATTATTAACATGTTCCAGTTCGCATCCAGATTCCGGGAGGCAAGTGCTTCCATGCCACGTCCGGATGTGATCATTGGCTCAACGGTGCAGCCGATTGCCGCTAGGGCGGCTGGTCGGTTAGCTAGTAGCCTCGGGGTTCCCTTTGTATTTGAAATACGCGACCTCTGGCCTCAGACAATGATTGACATGGGTGCCTGGAGTGAAAAAGGGATTGCATCAAGATATTTTTCTTCGGTAGAAAAGGAAACCGTTAATCTAGCGGCCGCAGTAATATCTCTTTCACCTTTGACTGAGCAGTATTTGCTCGATCTTTACAGGTTTGAGAGTGTTGTTTATATTCCAAATTTCCTTAATTTGGAAAGAGTGGAGAAAGCAAGGCAAGGATTGGCGTCGAAGAATAACCATCGCGGCGAGACGCTAGAGAACTTAGAGAGGTTGCGAGGAGCTGGAAAAGAGATAGCGTTGTTCACCGGGGCCGTAGTCGAAAGTAATTCGATCTCTATAATCTACGAGTCCTCGAAATTAAAAGAGTCTAGCAACATCGCGCATGTTGTTGTGGGTTCTGGGCAGATGGTCAATTACTATTCAGCTTTAAGGTCGGAGAACTTTTTCGTCCTCGCCCCTGTGCCAAAGTGGGATGTAACTACACTACTAAACTGTGCAGATGTCTTGGTTCTTGCTCAGGGCGCGGTGAAGTGGGGAAGCATGAACAAGCTCTATGACTATTTAGGCACTGACATTCCAATTGTCTCCTTGGTTAGATATGAGCATAACGTTCCCGTCGGTAAGGAGTACGGTGTTTTTCAGGTGAAGACAAATGAAGTTCACGAGTTCTCAAGCTTGTTAGCTCAGTCTGTTGAGGTATCAACTGAACAGCGATCGGCATATGAGTCGCTACGCTCAGAATATCTGAAGAAAAATCATTCAAAAGACATTGCCGTAAAGAAGTTAAGCAATTTGTTGGTAAAAGTGACTGAAGATGTACGATTTAATGTTGGGATGGGCGTTGAGCCAGACGTGTCGGGTAGATAGTGTTAGCTACAGAATGCTAAGATCTTGATGGAAGGTCTTTATTCAGCCAGGAGCATTGGTGCGTAAAATTATACGCACAGTCATCCATGTGGTTGTTCTGTATCATGAGAATACAATTTTTTGATGTGGTTTTTTGCTACCGAAGTCCAGCTAAAGTTTACCACTGGATTTAATTCGAACGGTCCGATGCCGCTCGGAAACATTCTAATCAAATAGCTTATTCCGCTCGCAATGCTTCTTACTGAATTCGAGTCAACTCCCAGGCCTATTTGATTCTTTAGAAATAGCCCATCGATGCCTTGTCCTTTTGTGAAGATTACAGGGGTGCAGCGTGATATTGCTTCAAGGTAGACAAGGCCAAATGTTTCGCTATGTGAAGGCATCACAAATATGTCTGCTGCATCATAGAGTGCTATTAATTCGTCTATGTCATGACATGGGCCATGAAATTCGATGCTAACACCGAAGTCTGCTGGTCCATACGACGATTCATACTCATCTCTGGTGTGCCCTGCGATGACAAATCTGCACTTATCTACCTGAAGGCCACCGTTAGCGCATGCTAGCGAGAATGCGTGTAAAGATTTTTTGACATTTTTGTTTTTCGATGAATTTCCTATGTAAAGCCCTGTAAGGGGATATGAGGTGCCGCGATCTTTAATCCTTTTCTGAGATAGTGAAGCGTCTATGAATTCTTGCCTTAAGCCGTTGGGAATGACAACAGTTTTTGTTTCGAAGCTTGGTCCGAAAGTGTTGAGAAAAGATCGGTGGTGAGCATTTGACAAAACAGTTATTGTTTTTGCTTTTCGTAGTGCAAGGATGACAATGGGGTAGGCGTAGAATAGCCACTTTGTTCCCAGATTTAAATCAGTTCCTCTAAGGGTTATATGGAGAGGATTTCCATATAGAAGAGAGTATAAGTATGCGGGAACTCCGTCGCTATAGAGCGTATGAGCATGTATTATCCGTGTATTTCCTCGTTCTCCTTTATCTAGGCAAGCAAGCGCTGAAAGGACATAGAGAAAAACTTTTAATGGATAAACAGCTCTTGTAAATACAGACAGACATCTAGCTCTTGTCAAAAATAAGCCTGTATGGATTTTTCGTGGCGGTCTCATCGCCGAGACTGGTATAAAGATCCTTTGCTCGTAGAGATTTGCTTTTTCCAAGGCAGTGAAAAGTGACTCAAAAACAGAGGACGCATAGTAGTACGAGCAGAAATGAGTTATTTTTTGCATGTTGATAAGTAATTCTTATCATTTACCAGCTGGCTTTCATGGTACAAGCATGTGCGAAAACTCTCGCCAGAAGCTGGAATGAGTTTTTGGCTAGTTTGAAGTGAATGTTTGGCTAGTGGTTAGGCAATTTGAATATGAAGTTTGATTAAAATTTTCATGGCAATTTTTTGTATTAGCGAGCGCTGAGTTTGATGAGAATTTTTTCCTTAAGTAGTTTGCTTTTACGCTCATTGATCGACAGTGCAGTTCGTGGTTTTGCTTCAGGAGTGCTGCGTTTAACGGTGATAGCCTTTCTTTCTATAGGTTCATCAGTTGCTACTTCAGAGGTAGGCAGCTGCTCAGTAGTGCTTTCATACTACTGGCCAGTTTCCTCGGACCAGGCGGGTGTCAGGCCTGGTTGGATGATGCGAACACCCAATTTGGTCGATTTGATATCGGCCGAGAAGCATGGCACCGACGAAGAGCGGAAGGCTTGGCGCGAGCAGGGGGGGCTAATAGCGAGTCGAGTCCATCCCTTTAGGTATTCTCGTTCAAAAATAAAGAATGTTGACTATTTTTTAGACAGTATTGGACGGGATGCGGTTCTCTCGATAGATGAGCTGGTTGCTGACGGATGGCCTGAGTGGGCACGTAAAAGTTTCCTGAGCATATTGAGTAAGGTGAAATCAGAAAGACCAGGCGTCAAGATTCTCTTGTGGGATGCTACAGACTGGAAAATTGCACCTTTAGCCTACCTTGATAAGATTCTTGATATGGTTGACTATGTTGTTCTGGAGCGCTACCTGACTTCTGGTAATATCGAAGAAGACATTTATATTAAAGAAATTGCAAGTACTCTGAAGTTTGTAGAAACACATCCCGGACTGGAAGAAAGAGCTTTGCTTGCAATAGGAGTGAATAAAAAGAAAATGAGGTCGAGTCAGTTTTCAAGCCGTGAAGCGCTCAAGCAGCGTAAGAATGAGGTTAAGGAAAGGCTAGTTGCGGCTATCAATTTAATATCTAAAGCCAAAGTGAAAGGCATCGGTATATATGCGCCTCTCTATCTGCCCAGATCAACGCTGGAAGTTATGGATAGTGAGTTAAGAAAGTTCAATGGTTGTAAGAGCCTGAGGATGTGATGCTGTTCTTTATGTGCGGCTAGGCGTGAGTGGCGTGCTATGCGTGTCGTCTACTGTTCCGCGCAACCGTGGGTTGGTTCTTTCCGGCTTTCGCTCTTCTTGAGAGCCTATCAGGTAAATCTTCTGCTCTAGTTCTTCTTTCTCGTTTTCCATTGGCAAAATCCAGAAGTTGAGAGCCTTGGACTAGTCCCCATGCCAGAGCCGGCAGAGCCCAATAGACAGGTTTGCTAGTTAATACTAGTATCAGGCAGTACACGGATATCATGAAGGCAAAACGCCAGTGTGGGGCTTCAGCTGATCTTGCCGAAGAAATTCCTTGAAAAGATAGAATCATCGAGATTATAAGAAGTACACAATAACCGAGAAATCCGAAAAATCCAAGCGCTACCCAGCTAGAGACAATGTTATGGGCATATCCGGCACTAACACCTTGGCCGTATTCCAAATGCGCAGATAAATTTCCGAAAGTTGGATTTTCCTGTATCTCTCTAATGGCGTTCTCGGTAAGTTCCATTCGAGCGGTCCAGGAGCGTGACTCGCTTAAATTAAGAACCTCAAGTTGACGAGAGCCTAGTAAAAATGCGGGGTCAAGAAAGTAGACCAGTACTGTTGAGCCTGCAAAAACGACACATAGAAGTGATAGCTTGCCACCGCTGGGCAGGTCTTTTGCCAATACTGAAAGTGCCACAGCTGCTGCAAAGATAAAGCCGAACAACTCAGATCTGGCACCTACAAGAAACAATATTCCGGTTCCAGCTAGAGCGATCAAGGCGGCTTTTTGGAAGTTTGCACTGTAAGCGGTTAGGAAGAGCATAACGATTGAAACACTTCGTGCAAACCCCTGATATGAGGAGATTTCGTTGTCGGAAGATGCTGCTTCTCTCATGTCGTAGATTAGCCTTGAATAGTCCATGAAAGCTAGTACGAACGCAGCCATAACGATAGAGGAAAAAAGACATATTCTAAACGTTGACTTGCTGCGAAAAGGGAACCAGCAGCCAATGAAGAATAGCGTTGTCCATGATGAAATTACAATGCTTAACTCTTTTATGGCATCTATGCTGTCGTTTGATGGAAGGGTCATGTAGTTGACGATCAACACTCCCGCGCAGTACACGATAAAAGCTGTGACTACCCTCAGGAGTAGTAGATGAGTGCTCTTGATCTTGGAATAGAGCATGTAGTAGCTAACGACAGCAATCGGCGTCATCCCGACTGATACTGCGGCCCATATGCCTGCAAGGAAGTCGGGGATATACCCCTTTGAAAGGAGCGTGTGGTAGCAGAAGAAGCCAGGAAATAGTAGGAGGAAGCCAACGAGAGATGCCGCCCTGAATCTTCCGTTTACATTAGATAGAGAGGATAGATTAATCATTTTTCTCGCTCGTGAACAGTTGGCTTTGTCATTACTACCTCAATCTCGCAAAAGCAATGCTTTCTACTGCGAGTCTGCTTTTCGCTGCTCTGTAGAGCATAAAGTTCCAGATGAAGAGGGTTGTGGCGGTAGAGGCGGACGCTCCGATAATGCCAAAAGGAGGTATTAGTAGTACATTCAGAATCAGGTTTGTGATCGCAGCAAGAATCAATACCTTCATGGTGTGGAATTCGTGCCCAGTCATGTTCAGAACAAATCCGACTGAGCCGAAGAGAGCATTCATCATCTGGCCGCAGCCAAGTATCACAAGGGGTAGGTAGCTGCTAAGATACTGATCTCCAAAAATGACGGCGATAGCGTATCTTCCGAAGAGGACCATGGTAACAAACATGGGTACTGCGAAATAGAATGATGATCTGGCAGTCACTGCAACGAGGTGCTGTAGTTCCTCTTTCTTCTCTGCTTCATGAAGTCTGGCTATTCTTGGCGCCACCACCATGTTTAAAGCTTGCAGGCCAAAGACTATCAGCAGCGCGCCCTGGGAGGCTACTTTGTATATGCCTACATCATGGCTACCTTTTAACATTCCAAGAAGTACAATGTCTGCTTGTTGATTTATCAGATTCATTCCCGAAATGAGTGCAAGAGGTAGTACGGAGCGTCGCCATGCTGGTATATCGTATTTATTCGAGTATTCTCTAAGTCGTTCTATCGGCCATACTATAAATAGTATTCCCATGATCAAGCATGTTGATATCATGGTGGACGTCAGATTCAATAGTAAAAGGCTGTCGGGTGTTGGTCGCAAGGTATCGGAAAATCCAATCGTTGTCGCGATCAATGCAATCAGGAAAGCTGGCCGAAATATTCCTTCGGGTAGTTGAGAAGCAAGGCTGTTCCCAAGGCCGCGTACCGCTGCGCTAGCCATCTGCTGCAGTGCGAGGCATGGTATTAGCGCAAGCGTCGTCGCATAGAGCCAGTAAGAGGTGCCATGATTTTGTTGTGCAGAAAGAAAGACGTAGATTGTTGATGGTATGATTATTGCTAATGAGAGCGCTCCTACGATCACAGCTGACAGACACCACAGGCCTTTCATTTTTCCCCAGTCGCCATTCTGCTTCGAGCGTGCAGTTTCTCTGGTTATTAGGTTGGGCATCCCTAATTGAACGGGGAGGCTGAGAATAAGAACCCAAGAGATGGCAAATGTATAAATGCCGAACCGTTCGGGGCCGAGGACTCGTGCACAGATGCTGGTCGATATTAGAAGTAACGCAACGCTTGCAGTCTTGATTGCTAAGCTGCGTGCGGCACCAGTCGGCGCGGCTAATTTATCTCTGAGGTTTTTAGCCTTTCCAGGTAGGTGTTTGAATAAGGAGGTCATTTTAGCGGTTTTTATGCGCTCGACGGACGCTGGCGTAGTTCCTCACTAGCAATATACCGTGAGGTGAAGGTTTCTAGTAAAATTTGGTGTTTAAGCGTCATATGAAAGACTTGCTTCGGTTGGCCTGTCTTGGTGCGGCAAGAGGCTGAACTTCTCTTTTAGTATGGTCATCTCTAGTTTGTCCTTTTTGAAGTGATCTATCATCAATGACTCTGTCTGGGGGGAGCATCGACTATCGGTGTTTCTTCGATAATTTATCCTGCTGGCAATGCCAAAACTTCCTTTCATTCCCAGGCGTCTCTTCGTCTTGCCTATGCTGCTTAGAATCCGACCTAGTTTTTTTGACCTTAGTTCGCTCGCTACATTGCTCTTTCCAAGCGTTTCATAGTCTGGCTTCTCAATTTTCAGGTAGTCACAAAGGGAGTGTCTGACTAGTTCTTCGCTTTCGCGCATATCTTCAACGCTCAATATTCGAAAGTTGCTCGAATTAAAGACCTTACTCGCCTCAGTGCAATACTTACCTAGCAAGCCTATGTCCTGATATGCAAGTTGCCACGTATCCAGCCCGTTGACGTATAGGGGTTCACCTTGTTGACGTCGTGAAGACAAACTCCACGCTAAGTCAAGACTTTCGCTGGATTCCTGCATAGACTTGCGTTTCTGGATGTAAAGTGACTTAACCATGCCGGGCGCATCTCGTACGCAAGCAATTACTTTAATCTGAGGGCATTCGTTTCTCAGTCTTTTCAGTGCTTCTAAGTCATAGAGATACCAAACGCTGGCTTCCCCACACTTTTGCCTATTTGACTTTCCGCGGGAAAAAAGATTGTTATATTCTTTTCGGTTTGATACGAGAGGTTCGGCAATTCTGCTAGAGAAAAAATGCGGTTCTTTCACTGTTGGCATGAATATATCCGGGTGATTCCGCAGCCAGTCAGCTATGGTAGTGGTGCCGCATTTTGGTGCGCCGATGATGACGTAGTCGAGCATAAGATTTCGTTCCAATAGTGAGTTTCAGAAACGTCAGAGATATAAAAATAATTTCATGTTTGTTTATGAGGCCAAATAGACTGACAGATTTCAAGTGGCGGTTAACCTTTGATCATGCGGATGTATGCAATCGGTCGCTACTGTCTTTCGAGTACAGAATCTGAACAGTCTTGCCGGTTGCAAGTCAGCAACTGGGGATGAAGCCGTCTAGTCTTTCCTGCAGTCGTCTGTCTAGTTAGTCCGCCCTGCATAACAAACGAAGAGTAACGAGCCGCCGGCAATGTTCCCCACCGCAGAGTGACAGGAAAGTTCGTTTCAAACGCTGACAGGGCTTCTGTGGCGGACCTGAGAGAGATTGCCACCACTAAACACCCAAATACACAGCCAAAGAAGCAGTCTTGCCCAGTACGCTCGAAGCAATCTCAGGTTGTGGCCCACGGCACA